>ML332612.1:0-89524 GCA_005239505.1 Nicotiana paniculata
TAACTCGATAGAATACAGTATCGAGTGCCAGTCATGCCTCCCCTAGTTTGGGGCGTGACAGGAGGGAGTATTAAAATTGAATGAAAAACTATATCATAATAAATACTATATCTAAACAAAATCCATGATTAGTAGTATATATCCCAACATTAAATATACTCAATCAGACAGAAACTCAATTGAATTGGATAACTGGAGAAGTAAAATGAACTGAAGAAAAGTTTATGGGAGATGACATATTCTTACCTAAGTTGGAGAGTTCTTCCTCAAAACTATGGTACAATTCACCTCTTAACTATGATTTAAATGCTTGTTGTAGGTATTTAAATTAAACTGCTTCGAGAAGATTTGCTCAACTCTAGTAAAGGTAACAAGAGAAAAATCCTCTTTAATACACTGATAGTATAAAGATTCCACATCACCATGTCATTTCCAAGATACGATCCAGCTCTGGGCGTAGGGGTGTAAAATGGGGCAGGGCAGGTTGGGGAGGGCAGGTTAGGGCAGGGCAGGGCAAGCTTTGACATGCTAATATTTTGACCCGCCCCGCCTCGCCCCGCCCTATTTAGTATTTTTTTTTCAAATTTTGTCCAGCCCAGCCCCGCCCTGCCCTGTTTAGGCTCTCTTGTTTTTTCTTTCTATGGTGAGTTTTTTTTTGTTTTGTTTAACATCTACTATTTTCTTTCTGGTAAATTAGGATGTGGACGTATGTGGACATATGTTGTTTTATTCGTGGGAATATTAATTTGGACTTTTATAACTTTTTGCTTTCTTTTTTTCATCCTTTTGAGATTAACATATTAAATCTCTAGTTATCGGGGTTCTTGAGTGTTACAATTAAGAAGGGATTCATATTTATAGGCATATCCTTGGAGAAGACTTAGGACAATTACACATAAAAGAGCTGGAACAGCTTGAGCGCCAACTGGATTCATCTTTGACACATTGGGAGGAGTTTGAAGGCCAAAATCTACTGTACAATCAAAAGCAGAGTTGCATTTTGTTTAAGTTTCAATAATAAACAACATAAGACTCCCTTACTAAATTGAGAGGAACAAAAGGGATGTAAGCATGTCAAGGGTCTCATAGTTACGATAAACCACTTGAATTCGGCTCTTCCTCTTCATCAAGCAATATTGGACATGAAACTTGATCAACCGTTGAAGTCAAACCTAAAAGAAAAAATGCATAGTTCAATGTATCAATATAATATTAAACAATTGAATACCTATTAAGAAAATAATGAGAAAATTACTTACCATTTAAGTCATTCCATAACCACGTGCGAACACACATTAAAGCTTCCAGAGTAGTGGGGTGGAGTCTACTCCAATGAGGTCTAATCAACCTCCCACTAGTGCTAAATGCCGATTCTGAAGCAACAGTAGACACGGGAATGGCTAAGAGATCACGAGCCATTTTTTGCAATATAGGAAATTTCAATCCATTTGTCTTCCACCAACTCAAATTGTCAAATGAAGGGGTTCGTGGTAGTAGGTCTTCTTCTAAGTACATATCCAACTCTGATCTTTTCTCCACGGTAGCTCCAGTTGAAGCTACAAATCTATCAAAGCTCGAAAGCCAATCACCCTGAGTAAAACTAGTGACTCCACTAGAACTAGATGCTAATGAATCATATGGAGCAGATAATTTACTCTTATAATCTTGAAAGAGATCATAACAATTGGATCGAACTTCCTGAATTTTAGCTTAAGCTTCTTCACCATTAATTAGTGGAAGAAATAACTCTTCTAACCTCATCTTCTACCGTGGATCAAAGATTGCAGCTACTCCCATCAAAATATGCACATCCTCCCAATATTTTTTAAATTTCAACAACATCGCAGATGCCATAGTGCTAATCACAGGATTAAACTCATTCACCCAAGCTTCCTATTCTAGCTTAATTTCACAAAATTTTGTAAAGTATTGACTAGAAGTTGGATATTGAGCTCCTGAAAACTGTTCAGTGATATGATAAAAAAGTTTGAGCTTATCAGAAACATCTTCCGCATTACTCCATTGCTCTTCAGTTGGATAATAGTGATAATTTGTGTTAGTTAGACTCAACTTGTTAAATACCTCTTTGTATTCTATAGTTGTTCTCAACATTAAATATGTTGAGTTCCACCGAGTAGGACAATCATAATCCAACTTCTTATTAGAAGAACAATGAACCAAACATGCGGCTTCTTCAAACCTCTCAATTCTGCCAGCTGATCCACTCCAATATAAGACACTATCACGCACTTTGCTAATACTATCTCCTATCACCTTTAACCCTTCTTGCACAATAAAATTTAAAATATGTGTAGCACAACGCACATGAAATACTCGACCACTCAAAAACACATCTTTTTTATTAAGTTTCTCATCCAATAAAGTTTTAATCATAGCATTGTTTGTGCTAGCATTATCAACTGTGATAGTTGATATTATTCGTTCAAGATTCCAATCAAACAAACAATTAACCAAAGCACCACACAAGGCATCTTTATCATGTGGGGCAGGGACATAAGCAAATCTCAGAATATGACTTTGAGGGAATAAGTTCGAGGATGATTTTGAAGTCGTGTGTATATTTGGTTTTGAGCCCCGAGGGCTCGGGTGAGTTCCGGGCAGGTGTCGGGGTGCAAAAGAGTTGGAAAATCTGGTGTTTTAGGTTGTATCTAGTGTCCAGTCATTTCTTCTCAGTGATCGCGGTGTGTTGCACGCGATCACGATGTGCATTTTGGGAAAGGGTCAATTTGCTCTGCGCGATCGCAAAGAGCTGAGTGCGAACGCGGACCCTTAGGGTTTATCTCTACGTGATCGCACCCCTATGTCCACGATCGCGTAAGTCTCTTGTGGGGTTGGGGGCTGGGCAACAATTTGTTCTATGCGAACACTATCTTTCGTTCGCGATCGCGTGGGTCCACGTTTTGGTTCTCTGCGATCGAAATCCCTTATTCGCGATCGCGTAAGTCTGAAACCAGTACTCTGCGTGATCGCAACTCTCTTTCAGCGATCGCGTAGAGTAAATTCGCCCAGTGATTTTTAAGGTTCAAAAACAGAATACTTACGGGATTAAACCCATTTTTTCCAAACTTCTTCTTCTCCACTCTTCTTGGGCGATTCTTGGGAGAATTTTCCTCCATAACTTCATAGGTAAGTGTTCTTAACTCCATTTTCTTTCATTTTCATCCACTATTATTAGAATCTAGGCCTATAATAATGGATTAAAAGGTAGAAATTTGGGGTTTTGGGTAGAGTTAGGGCTAGTGGAATTATGGGGAGTTCAACCTCGTTTAGGGGTTGGATTTCAAAACAAATTGTCTATTCGGGTTCGTGGGGGAATGGGTGATCGGGTTTTGGTCCTAACCTTGAGTTTGGACCAAGCGGGTCCGGGGTCGAATTTTGTTATTTTTGGAAGAATGACGGGAAATGCATATTTAGGCTTTGGGATTGAATTATTGAGTCATTATTGATATTGTTGAGTCTATCATGTCTAGATACTATCATTTCGGAGATGGATTCGAGAGGGAAAGTAGTGCTTGAGGGTTGATTTGGATTCTCGGAATCGAGGTAAGTGTTTGGCCTAACCCTAGCTTGAGGGAATATGTGTTGAATCATATGTGCTACGTGTTATTATCATGTTCGATGTATAGGTGAGGTGACGAGTACCTATACCTTGTTGTGAAGCATGCCCGTGAGTCATATCTTATGGTATATGTGTTTTTCTTCGATATCCACTGTGTTATGAAGTAGATTCTATTTTCGGAGATTATTCAATTGTTGGAAATACTGGGTTGTGAACACTGTTGATTAGTTGTTCGGTTGAGGATTATTTTTGTTATTTTGTACGTTCAGTGAGATTGGTTATAGCTGGGTCCCTTTCCGGGACGGTGATATTTCTGTTATTGTTCCCTTACCGGGATGTGGTAAATTATGTTTTGTATTGTGGTTCTTCCTTGCCAAATCGTTGTTCTGATTATTGTTGGGTAAGGAAGACTGTAAAGCACGAAGGGTGATTCCGTTCCATGGTTTATATTAAAAGCACGAAGGTTAATGCCGTGCCGATATTGTGATTTTAAAAGCACGAAGGGTGATGTCGTGCACTTATTTTGGTGAGAATGAGAGTAATGCACGAAGGGTGATGCCGTGCACTTGTTTTGGTGAGAATGAGAGTAAAGCACGAAGGGTGATGTCGTGCACTTATTTTGGTGAGAATGAGAGTAATGCACGAAGGGTGATGCCGTGCACTTGTTTATTCCCTGTTGTTATTCTGATACTAGACGGTTGGCATATTCTGTTACTCAATAAGTGCTTTTCCCCTTTGTACCTTGGCATGTTCTTCCCGTATTTGTACTTAACTTTTTACTTCCTGCCGTTATTTCTATTATATATTATTTAATTGCACAGGTGTTTATTAATTATCATGTCTTAGCCTCGTCACTACTTCGCCAAGGTTAGACTCGGCACTTACTCAGTACATGGGGTTGGTTGTACTGATTCTACACCTGCACTTCTTTATGTTGTGCAGATTACGGTACTGGACCTGGTGGACAGTGATCAAGGGAGTGTCCTTCAGTTTACAGGCGACACTGAGGTAGTCATGCAGGCTTCCGCAGGCCTTGGCGTCACCTCCTATCTCATTCCATTTTATTTCTGTCTTCTCTTGTACTTCCGAGACAGTTGTATTGTTTTGTTCAGACTATGTTTTTAGCAAAAATCTTAGACTGTTCGTGAATTTGTGACACCAGTCTTTGGGGTATGTGTAAGGAGATTTTGTACGAATTATTATTTAAGATGTTGAATTTCTTACCTTCCGCTTTCTCATATCTACTTGCTCTTATATGTCACTTATAAAAATGCTAAACAAACTTGTAGAGTCTGAGGGATCGGTATGGAGACATATGTACTTATCCCCTAGAGGCTGCAAGGTTAGGAATAACTTCACATTTCTTCTTCTCTATCGTGCGGTTTGAATTCTAAATGCTGACTGATTTTCTATTCTACTCTCTCGCAGATGGCGAGAACGCGTGCTTCCTCATCTACTGATCAGCAGCCCGATCCTCCTGTTGCAGCTCCTGTGAGGGGCCGAGGCCGAGGCCATGTTAGAGGCCGAGGCAGAGCTAGGACTCAACCCAGAGCAGCAGCACCAGCGGAGGACCCACATGTAGACTTTGCCGGTGAGGTTCCTGCTCAGGTAGTTCCAGTTGGACCAGCTCAGGTCCCCGAGGGGTTCATTGCCACCCCGGTTCTTCATGACGCTCAGGTCCATTTAGTGGGCCTTATGGAGAGCGTGGCTCAGGCTAGTCTTTCTCCTATTGCACCAGCTATCTCTCAGGCTGGGGGAGGGACCCAGACTCCTGATACCCGCACACCAGAGCAGCTAGCTCCTCAGTTCCAGAATCCAGCACCTTAGGCAGCTGGAGCAACTCAGCCGGGTTTTGTGGCACATGCAGTTGAGGGGGCAGCCATGTATGTCGATGCTTTGTGGAGGTTGAATCGGTTCACCAAGCTATTTTCTACTACATTTACTGGTGCATCATCAAAGGATCCCCAGGATTTCTTGGACAGTTGCTATGAGGTTCTTCGGAACATGGGCATTGTGGAGTCCAATGGTGTTGATTTTGCTACATTCTGTCTTTCTGGTACCGCCAAGACTTGGTGGAGGGACTATTTATTGACTAGGCCAGTTGGGTCTACACCATTGACTTGGGATCAGTTCTCCGAGTTATTCTTGGAGAAGTTTCTACCATTTACTCAGAGGGAGGGTCTTCGGAGGCAGTTTGAGTGCCTCCAGCAGGGATCTATGACTGTTACACAGTATGTGACCAGGTTCATTACTTTGGCCCGACATGCTATCATGATACTCCCCACTGATCGTGAGAGGGTGAGGAGGTTTATTAAGGGTCTAGCTCGGCCTATTAGACTCCAGATGGCCAGAGAGACATGTACTGATATTTCATTCTAGGAGGCGGAGAACGTGGCCAGGTGTATTGAGATGGTCTTATCACAGGGCAGTGGTCAGGGGTCTGACAAGAGACCTCGCTATTCTGGTCATTTTAGTGGTGCCTCATCTGGAGGCAGAGATTCCTTTGGCAGAGGTCATCCTCCTAGGCCATTCCAGTCAGCGCTTTAGGTATCCCGCAGTGCACCGTCAGCTCCTGTCAATGCACAGCTGCTTCAGAGCTTCCAGGGTGGTTATTTTGGCCGACAGGGTCAGTTTCAGGGCCAGCAGCCTCAGTAGCAGAGGGCTTGTTACTCTTGTGGTGATCCAGGGCACATTGCTAGGTATTGCCCTCGAGCTTCTGGTAGTTCTCAGCATCAGTGTTCTCGTGCTATGATTCCCGCACCAGGTGCACCCCCACCCCCTCAGCCAACTAGGGGTGGAGGTCGAGGTGCCAGAGGTGGAGGTCAGCCTCATAGAGGTGGAGGACAGGCTACGAGAGGTAGAGGTCAACCCGCAGTAGGTCGACCCAGAGATGTTCAGATCGGAGGGGCTCCGCCCCGGTGCTATGCCATTCCTGCTAGGCCTGAGGCTGAGGCCTCTGATGCAGTTATTACAGGTATGGTTTCAGTTTGCAGCAGAGATGCTTCAGTTTTATTTGATCCGGGATCTACTTTCTCATATGTGTCTTCATATTTTTCCCCTTATTTAAGTATGCCCCGTGATTCCTTGAGTACTGTTGTGCATGTGTCTACACCGGTGGGTGATTCTATAGTGGTAGATCGAGTCTATCGTGCTTGCTTAGTAGTCATTGGTGGTCTGGAGACTCAGGTTGATCTTTTTCTTCTTGATATGGTTGACTTCGATGTTATATTGGGGATGGATTGGTTATCCCCCTATTATGCTATCCTGGACTGTCATTCCAAGACAGCGAAATTGGCTTTGCCAGGGGTGCCTTGTTTGGAATGGAGGGTTACTCCTAGTCATTCTTATGGTAGAGTCATTTCTTATATGAAGGCTCGGCACATGGTCGAGAAAGGCTGTTTGGCCTATCTGGCCTATGTTCGTGATTCTAGCGCCGAGGATCCTTCACTGGAGTCTGTGCCCGTGGTTCGTGAGTTTCCAGAGGTTTTCCCTGCTGACCTGCCGGGTATGCCACCCGACAGGGATATTGATTTTTTTATTGAGTTATCTCAGGGCACCCAACCTATTTCTACTCTGTCGTATCATATGGCCCCGCTAGAGTTGAAGGAGTTGAAAGATCAGTTGCAGGATTTGTTGGATAAAGGCTTCATTAGGCCTAGTGTCTCTCCTTGGGGTGCTCCAGTATTGTTTGTCAAGAATAAAGATGGCTCGATGAGGATGTGTATTGACTACTAATAGTTGAATAAGGTTACTATTAAGAACAAGTATCCTTTGTCGAGGATTAATGATCTATTTGACAAGCTTCAGGGTGCTTCAGTGTTTTCCAAGATTGACTTGAGATCTGGCTACCATCAATTGAGGATTAGGGCGTCTGATGTTCCTAAGACAACCTTTTGCACTCGTTATGGGGATTATGAGTTCTTGGTGATGTCATTTGGGCTGACAAATGCCCCCTCTGCTTTCATGGGGTTGATGCACCGAGTGTTCAGGCCTTATTTGGACTCGTTCATTATTGTTTTCATTGATGATATTTTGATTTACTCTCGCAGCCGAGAGGAGCATGAGCAGCACCTTTGAGTCGTCCTCCAGACTTTGAGGGATAGTAAGTTGTATGCCAAATTTTCCAAGGGTGAGTTCTGGCTGAGTTCAGTTGTATTTCTAGGCCATGTGCTATCGTCAGAGGGTGTTCAGGTGGATCCCAAGAAGTTTCAGCAGTCAGAGATTGGCCTAGACCCACCTCAGCTACAGACATCCGGAGTTTCTTGGGCTTAGCAAGTTATTATCGCCGGTTTGTTGGGGGTTTTTCATCCATTGCAGCCCTGATGACTAGGTTGACTCAGAAGAGTGCCTAGTTCAGGTGGTCTGATGAGTGTGAGGCGAGCTTTCAGAAGCTCAAGACAGCCTTGACCACGGAATGAGTGTTAGTGTTTCCCACAGGTTCAGGATCGTATACCGTGTATTGTGATGCTTCACGGGTTGGGCTTGGTGCAGTGTTGATGCAGGATGGCAAGGTTATAGCCTATGCTTCTCGTCAATCGAAGGTTCATGAGAAGATCTATCCAGTTCGTGACTTGGTGTTAGCAGCTATTGTGCATGCATTGAAGATTTGGAGGCATTATTTGTATGGTGTGCCATGTGAGGTGTTCGCGGATCATAAAAGGTTACAGTATCTGTTCAAACAGAAGGAGTTGAACATGAGGCAGAGGATATCGTTAGAGTTGCTGAAGGATTATGATATTACCATTCTTTATCATCCGGGAAGGCCAATGTGGTGGCCGATGCTTTGAGCCGGAAGTCATCCAGTATGGATAGTCTTGCCTATTTATGAGTCGCGACCTCTTGCTTTAGATGTTCAGACTTTAGCCAACCGATTTGTGAGATTGGAGGTTTCTGAGACTGGCAGTGTTTTGGCCCATATCATAGCCCGTTCTTCTTTGTATGACCGTATTCGGGCCAGGCAGTATGATGATCGCCATTTATGTGTTCTTAGAGATAGAGTCAGGCACGGAGATGCCAAGCAGGTTATTGTTGATGCTGAGGGAGTTTTGAGGATGCAATGTCGTATTTCTGTACCTGATGTGGATGGTATTCGTGAGTTGATACTTCAGGAGGCCCATAGTTCCCGATATTCTATTCATTCGGGCGCCGCAAAGATGTACCAGAACTTGCGGCAACATTATTGGTGGCAGAGGATGAAGAAGGATATTGTAGCTTATGTAGCTCGATGCTTGAACTATCAGCAGGTTAAGTACGAGCACCAGAGGCCCGATGGTTTGATGCAGCAGACTCAGCTTCCCGAGTGGAAGTGGGAGCGTATCACCATGGACTTTGTAGTTGGACTCCCACGGACTCAGAGGATGTTTGATGCAGTATGGGTCGTTGTGGATAGGCTGACCAAGTCAGCGCATTTCATTCCAGTATCAGTTTCGTATTCAACAAAGAAGTTGGCAAGGATCTATATGAGAGATATTGTTAGACTGTATGGTATGCCCATATCCATTATATCAGACCGAGGTACTCAGTTTACCTCCCGTTTTTGGAGAGTATTTCAACGAGATTTGGGCATACAGATCGATTTGAGCACAGCATTTCATCCTCAGACGGACGGGCAGTCCGAGCCTACTATTTAGATTTTGGAGGATATGTTGCGAGCTTGTGTCATTGACTTTGGTGGTTCATGGGACCAGTTCTTTCCTTTAGCTGAGTTTTCCTACAACAACAACTATCAATCGAACATTCAGATGGCTCCATATGAGGCGTAGTATGGTAGACGGTGTCGGTCTCCAGTCGGATGGTTTGAGCCGGGAGAGGCTAGATTGTTGGGTTCGGAGTTAGTCCAGGATGCCTTGGACAAGGTGAAGATCATTCAGGATAGACTTCGTACAGCTCAGTCCAGGCAGGAGAGTTATGCAGATTGCAAAGTTTGAGATTTGGCATTTATGATAGGCGAACAGGTATTTCTTCGGGTGTCGCCCATGAAGGGCGTGATGAGATTCGGAAATAAGGGCAAGTTGAGCTCTAGGTACATTGTCCATTTGAGATTCTGGATTGGGTAGGAGAGGTGGCCTATCGACTTTCCTTTCCACCTAGTCTGTCAGCCGTGCATCCGGTATTTCACGTGTCTATGCTCCGGAGGTATATTTCAGACCCATCTCATGTACTTGACTTCAGTTGTGTCCAGTTGGACAAGGATTTGTCTTATGAGGAGGAGCCGGTAGCCATATTAGATCAGCAGGTGCAACAGTTGAGATCGAAGAGTTATCCTTCAGTTCGTGTTCTATTGAGAGGTCAGTTGGGAGTCCGAGCCCGATATGCGGAGCCGTTATCCCCACCTTTTCCCCGATTCAGGCATTTTTCTATGTCCGTTTGAGGACAAACTGTTGTTTTAGAGGTGGAGATTGTGATGACACAAAAGGTCAGTTTGTGTAATTTACCAAAAACTGTGTTCCGAGGCCTTGAAAGCCTTCGTTAATCTAACCTCGATGTGCGTGCATAACCCAAGAGCGTAGCCGGGAAGTCTTTTTGTGGAAATGTGTTGAATAGTTGAATTTATGATAATTAATGGAATAACGTTGACTTTGGTCAACCTTTTTTGTAAACAGACCCGGACCCGTGATTTGACGGTCCCGGAGGGTCTGTAGGAAATTATGGGACCTGGGCGTATGCCCGGAATCAAATTCTGAGGTCCCAAGTCCGAGAAATAAATTTTTTTAAAGAAGATTGTTTTCTGAAAATAAGAAAGACTTTTGAAAAGAACTTTGATGTGAAATCTATGTTACCGAGCCCATATTACGGTTCCAGAGCCCGAAACAGGTTCAGTATGTGTTATGTGAGTTATCTGTAAAATTTGGAAAGAAACGGACTTGGTTTGACGTGTTTCGGACCAAAATTGGAGAATTTAGAAGTTTATGAAGTTTGAGGAAATTCTACGGATTTTATAGTTTAATTCATTGTTTTTGATGTTATTTTAGCGGTTTAATTACTCGAATAAGTTCGTAGGATGATTTTGAAGTCGTGTGTATATTTGGTTTTGAGCCCCGAGGGCTCGGGTGAGTTCCGGGTAGGTGTCGGGGTGCAAAAGAGTTGGAAAATCTGGTGTTTTAGGTTTTATCTGGTTTCTAGTCATTTCTTCTCTGCGATCGCGGTGTGTTGCACGCGATCGCGATGTGCATTTTAGGAAGGGGGTCAATTTTCTCTACACGATCGCAAAGAGCTGAGTGCGAACGCGGAGCCTTAGGGTTTAGCTCTACGTGATCGCACCCCTATGTCCGCGATCGCGTCAGTCTCTTGTGGGGTTGGGGGCTGGGCAGCAATTTGTTCTATGCGAATGTTATCTTTCGTTCGCGATCGCGTGGGTCCACGTTCTGGTTCTCTGCGATTGCAATCCCTTATTGGTGATCGTGTAAGTCTGAAACCAGTACTCTCCATGATCGCAACTCCCTCCGTGATTGTGTAGAGTAAATTCGCCCTGTGATTTTTAAGGTTCAAAAACATAATAGTTACGGGTTTAAACCCATTTTATTCCAAACTTCTTCTTCTCCACTCTTCTTGGGCGATTCTTGGGAGACTTTTCCTCCATAACTTCATAGGTAAGTGTTCTTAACTTCGTTTTCTTTCATTTTCATCCACTATTATTAGAATCAAGGCCTAAAATCATGGATTAAAAGGTAGAAATTGGGGTTTTTGGGTAGAGTTAGGGCTTTTGGAATTTTGGGGAGTTCAACCTCGTTTAGGGGTCGGATTTCAAAAGAAATTGTATATTCGGGTTCGTGGGGGAATGGGTGATCGGGTTTTGGTCCGAACCTCGAGTTTGGACCAAGCAGGACCGGGGTCAAATTTTGTTATTTTTGGAAGAATGATGGGAAATGCATATTTAGGCTTTAGAATTGAATTATTGAGTCATTATTGATATTGTTGAGTAGATCATGTTTAGATACTATCGTTTCGGAGTTGAATTCGAGAGGGAAAGCAATGCTTGAGGCTTGATTTGGATTCTAGAAATCAAGGTAAGTGTTTGGCCTAACCCTAGCTTGAGGGAATAGGTGTTGAGTCATATGTGCTATGTGTTATTATCATGTTCAATGTATAGGAGAGGTGACGAGTACCTATACCTTGTTGTCAAGCATGCCCGTGACTCATATCTTATGGTATATGTGTTTTTCTTCGATATCCATTGTGTTATGAAGTAGCTTCTACTTTGGGAGATTATTCAATTGTCGGAAATACTAGGTTGTGAACACTGTTGATTAGTTTTTCGGTTGAGGATTATTTTGGTTATGTTGTACGTTCAGTGAGATTGGTTATAGCTGGGTCCCTTGCCGAGACGGTGATATTTTTGTTATTGTTCCCTTGCCGGGATGTGGTAATTTATGTTTTGTACTGTGGTTCTTCCTTGCCAAATCGTTGTTCTGATTATTGTTGGGTAAGGAAGAGTGTAAAGCACGAAGGGTGATGACGTGCCATGGTTTATATTAAAAGCAAGAAGGTTAATGATGTGCCGATATTGTGATTTTAAAAGCACGAAGGGTGATGCCATGCCATGATATGAGAGATAATGCATGAAGGATAATGCCGTGCCATGATATTGTGAGGTAAAAGCACGAAGGGTGATGCCGTGCACTTATTTTGGTAAGAATGAGAGTAAAGCACGAAGGGTGATGCCGTGCACTTGTTTTGGTGAGAATGAGTGTAAAGCACGAAGGGTGATGCCGTGCACTTGTTTTGGTTAGAATGAGAGTAAAGCACGAAGGGTGATGCCGTGCACTTGTTTATTTCCTGTTGTTACTCGGATACTAGACGGTTTCCATGTTCTGTTACTCAATAAGTGTTTTTCTCCTTTGTACCCTGGCATGTTCTTCCCGTATTTGTACTTAACTGTTTACTTCCTGCCGTTATTTCTATTATATATTATTGAATTGCACAGGTGTTTATTATTTGTCGTGTCCTAGCCTCGTCACTACTTCGCCGAGGTTAGGCTCGGCACTTACTCAGTACATGGGGTCGGTTGTACTGATGCTACACCTGCACTTCTTTATGTTGTGTAGATTACGGTACCGGACCCGATGGACAGTGATCGAGGGAGTGTCCTTCAGTCCACAGGCGACACTGAGGTAGTCCTGCAGGCGTCCGCAGGCCTTGGCATCACCTCCTATCTCATTCCATTTTATTTCTGTCTTCTCTTGTACTTCCGAGACAGTTGTATTGTTTTGTTCAGACTTTGTTTTTAGCAAAAATCTCCGACTGTTCGTGAATTTGTGACACCAGTCTTGGGGGTATGTTTAAGGAGTTATTTTGTACGAATTATTATTTAAGATGTTGAATTTCTTACCTTCGCTTTCTCATATCTACTTGTTCTTATATTCACTTATAAAAATGCTAAACAGCAAAGGAATAAATCGGAATAGCTAGTAACGTTGGCTTGTCTAGTGAGTTCAATGTTAGACGCCATCACGGCCTGAAGGTGGGATTTCGGGTCGTGACATTATCAACACCCACACTTAAATCATTGCTAGTCCTCGAGCAATCCACTACATCATACAAGGTTTCTTTGCATCAAAAACTTCCCTACGGTGTCACACCACAATATTTTACAGGCATTAAACCTAGCAGTGTAACATCTATGCCTCAAGCGGCAATTCTCAGATGCCAAGCCAAACTCTTACTTCCTCGAGATACTCTACAATGAGGTCAAGACTTGCTTCTTTTTCATAAATCACGTGCCTTCACTTCACACAATTGGTAGTAGTTCCACAAAAGATAATAGTAAGAGCAATAAGAACTTTAAATCGAAAGAATTCACTCACTCTCAAAAACAACATTCATATGACACACAGATATGCCATAGGCTTTCCCGTTGTGTAATACTCTACTAATTGAGTTTATTCAGTCTAAGATCAATAGGTCGTTATTTGGTTGTAACATAGGCTAAGGGACAGGTAGGATACATTTGGGTATAGTGACTAACCTCCCTAAGCACTTTTAATACAATTACATTAACATTCAGCCTATTTCCATGCTTGGCCAGAACTTTTACCACGCTTTGCTTCATAATTACCCCACTATTCTTTAGGTGCAACTTTATTTTTCATGCCACTAATTATCAAGGAGTATATGTATTTATTGTCCTATTTCTTTCTTTTGTTTTTCTCTAAGTGGCCTTCACTTTTGCATTTTTTTTCTTTCACACTTTTGCACCTTTCATTCTATTTCCTTGATTTTACTTACAGATCAAACCACCACACCACACTTTGACTTTTACATATCAGCTAACAATTCAAGTTCTCAAGGGAGGTACATGGTTCAAACAGACAGGCTATTCAAACAATTGGTTATGGTTCATAATGTGGTTATCAAAGAAACAGGCTTATAAGCTCAAAGGGGTTGACTGTGGTTAATTACATTCGGGTGGGTACCTTTTATTCTGGCTTAACAAAGAAATGTTTGTATCCCTTCTAAGACTAAACAAACTTCTATTTCGATTTGTACACACACGGGGCAAGTTCTAGGTAACAAATGCAGACATAGAATAAGAGGCAAAATACCTCACACACACATGACACATAATTCAATCCAAATTGGTTCATCAAAACACTCTATTGAGCATTCAAGTTAGTTACAACATGCACCATTAAGGCATTCTACAAGAGTCAAAAAGTGAGCCTAAGCGTCACACTATAGGATTCACGATGTTTGGGTGTAACACACTAAGGGTAGCATTTTATCATTCAGCACCTTGCCCAAAATATTCCTAACAACTAAAAATAAAAGAAGAAGCTAGCTATACCTAGTTTAAGCTAAACCCTTGGAAAAGAACCGCGGTCAAAATAAAAACCAAGGGGAGAATTTCTACACTACCTAACAAAACAAAATCTTTTTTTTTATTTTCTTTAGACTTAAATCCCTCAAGAAAATTGTCTAATAGATCCATCGTCGGGAAAAGTCCAATTTTTTCTATTTTTGTAAAAAAATAAATTATTCCATTAAATTAACACAACTAAAATAGCATATAAAGTCGCCAGACAATCTCCTCACCCCACACTTAAAATTTTGCATTGTCCCCAATGCGCACCTATACATGCAAGAGGGTAAAAAAAAACTCCTTGGTAGGCCAAAATCCAAAGCACTAGCATCTCATGGGGTACTCCGACTTCTCCCAGGCCTGGTCTTTCGTGCGGGTACCTCACACTTAGTTCCAACCATCTGGTTTGTTGTTGCATCCTTCCAGTGGCTTTGACTTCCATGCTAATAAAAAATCAAAAAATTGACACTACAAAAATAATACAATTAGAAAAAATAAAACAAAATAAAATAAAAGAAAGCAGTAAATCTGGGTTGCCTCCCAACAAGTGCTTAATTTAACGTCTCGACATGATGTGAATCACTTTCTGCCTCCACTTCGAACATATGAATTGGACCCCAAGTTTTTATTCTGCTCTGTGATCATGCTCTTGGGGTGGTAGAACGAATCTGACTGGCCCAATAAAATAATATAGTATTCTGCACTTCTTGGCCTTTGGATGAGAGGTCCCGACTTTCTGGCACGAAGAATTCTAGAATGTAGGCATCTTGTTCCTTACTCCTTGACTCCTCAAGTGGCTCGGACGACTCTATTTCTATATCATCATCCAAATACAATGTGGAAAAGTGCTTGGAGTGTGGACCAATGTGCTCTACTACACAAACAGTGGGATTGTCGATATCCTTAACACTAATGACACTAGAGTCAACTAAATATGTATCCTCAATATCCTTGGTTGACTCTAGTATCTCTTCTACGACATTGGCATCCTCAAAATCTAGTTCGATTGATTGTTATTGTTCTACTCTGGCCTTCTCCTCTAGCTCATCCTCGTATTTTTTTAAATCCTCCAGTATAATGGCAATTTCTACAGCCAATTCATACTCATATTGGCTACTATCCACAATGTCAATTTGTTGCGCTTTACAGGGTTCAATTACTTTATTCACTTGAGCTCCAAGTTGTGAATATTTGCCTCTTGCCTTTGTACCCGCAATTATATCTCATCATATTATTCCGTAAGGCACTTTAGCATATCCTCGATCTCTTTCAGGTCCTCATACCTGGGTTCTTCGTTCCTATTAACTTCACAAGAAAAAGAAGAACCATCGAAGTAAGGGGTTGGGGAAAGATAAGAAATATAAGCACAATCATGAAAGTGACCATCTTGACCACCACACATATCACACACATTCCACACATAAGATTGAGTTGGTGCACATAACTCGCTCTCGGGAATATTTTAATAATTTTTCCCTGGTTGGTTTCCTCCACAATATGCATAACGAGGATCAAAAGTAGAATTTCAAACTCTCATAATTCCACGATGCCATGTTTTTTCAAATTAACAAATACAACTAAAATAAAGAAAATAAAAATCAAATACTAAAAAAAATCAACCTTGAAACCTAGAAATATGTACACCTACATCAAACGTTAGAAATTCAATATATGTATGAAATCAAAGAAAATCGACTATACTTAAGAATTTTCCTTCAACTACACTTGATAATACCGTTAAGTCCCCGGCAACAGCGCCAAAATTTGGTCACGCTCAACTATGTCTATTAAAAGACTAAGCGGGCGTTGCAAATATAGTCCAGGTATTTTTCCCATAGTCGAATCCCACAAGGAATTAACGTATCAAATGTTTGTCACGCCCCCCTTTTTTCCTCGCGGAATATCGGGTTTATGACATTGGTTGGGACAACTCTTTCCTTTTGGGAAAGGGGTTTGCATATTTTGAAGAGTCACCACCTAAGGATTTTAATGGTGCGTTAGGGCATCTAAGGGGTTCAATTACAACTACAATGCTAACAAGAGATTTGGGTAAGGGCTTAAAATTATCCTAAGGGGAAGGTGTTAGGCACCCCTCAGGATCCACAAGTGTGGTTCCCGGCCATATGGTTTCGTGAATTTGTACAACTAGAAAATAACAAGTAAAGACTGAAATAAAAGGGGATTTAAGTCTTAGGAATATAGA
The DNA here is from genome assembly GCA_005239505.1 of Nicotiana paniculata. Lineage (NCBI taxonomy): Eukaryota > Viridiplantae > Streptophyta > Magnoliopsida > Solanales > Solanaceae > Nicotiana > Nicotiana paniculata. The sequence continues at coordinate 16,582 of ML332612.1, forward strand.
TGTTTAAAAAACAGTAAAGAAGATTACGAGCTAGCATATAAAGGTGTACTAGGTTTATAATACTATGAATCACATCAATGCAATACCCGGTAATCACTCCTCGAAGAGGGGCTACACGTGGTATTAGCGCACCGGTCATCATATCCATATTCTAACCTTCCCACCCGTGAAGGTAATTAAAGCGTGTGCTGGTCACAGACTATATTGCGTGCTATTACCCGTCCCATCCTATCAGTCCTGGAGGAGGCTAGGACTACTATCCTAAAAGGAAGTACTAGGTTGACCCCTAGGTTTAAAGGACAAGATTCTAAGTGACAAACAAAGACAATTAGGACTTCAGATAAGGGGAAAACAAATAAGAAAAAATATGAGGCCCAATTATTCCTCCACAGATTATGCACATGATTAGCATGACTCAAACACAAGTAAGGCCTTATTAACTTCAGAACCTAAGGCATGATATCTAGGTGAGAATACAATAGTGAGGCAGCTTTATTACTGATTTCAGAGGACGAATTTTATTAGTTTCTTACTGTTTATAACCATTAATAGTCAAGCAGCAGGTATAAAGAAGTATGTTTCCAGTTTTAATAGGTTTAACACCTAAGACTTGCCTAGGCGTATGACAATACTCAGTAATTACCCAGATTATTAAAGAAGCTGTTACAAGTTAGTTTGCCTAAACATGCTGTACTTAGGTCTTGCAAAAATACAGAACTATTACCAGTTGTTTGAAAACACGGCTATTTTTAGGGCCTTTTTCATGCAATTAGTAGTTAAACTAGGTGTTGGATGAGGTCCTAAGACATGATATCTAATATGCACACATAGGGATGTAGAATGGGTGGTATGCAGAATTCCTAGGCAGGATTTCTAAATGTATAAAGTCACAGTGTTTGAACATGCTATGCAGCAAGTTTGAGGATGACTTGTTTATTAGCGCATTATTATCCTAAGCATGATTCCTAGGTGTGCCACAACATTACATCGATATTAGGACTGGTTTACATGAATACCATGTTTATATTAATGTTAATCCTAGAGCATGATTTCTATATGATAAACGATAATACCATAATAGGATGCTGAAACAGTAAACATGGACCTAAGGAACAGGATATCTAATGCATGATATGCTTGCATACAATCAGCCCTAAGCATGAATTTCTAGTGCACACGTAAAAAATGTAAACCTAGAAGCATGGTATCTACCCTTTACCATGGATAACCTAAATAACTACCCTCCCCTTTTCACTATCCATTCCCAAATATTTGTTTACAAATTACTGCAGGTCAGGAATTATGAATTACATAACCAAAGGAAAAATAAGAAGTTACTTCTATAGGGAGCCTTCAATTATGCCCAGATCTTCCAAACCTCAATACCTTTGGTGTTTTATAGCCTTTCATAGTCCGGGTGTGTCAAAGTTCCCTAAGGACCTCAGGAGGCTCCGGGCAATGCTCACACCCAGACATAGTAACCAAAGACTAAGTGTAGTGTGGAATGGCCAGCCTCTGCCTGTCAAAGTTCAGAGGGAGCTCAAGGGTCCCAAGGCAATGCTCACACAGAAGGGGCAGAACCTAGACTTCTAAGAGTATATGTGAGAGTGCCTTTTATTTTTTTTAAAAGGGGTTTAAGTAAGAAAACAATTTTGAGAAAGGGCAAGTAAGAAAACAGTTTTGAAGAGGAAAATAGAAGTTCAACATCACACAAAAGACCAGGGATGGTCCAACAATCACAGACAGGGGTAATGGTATTTGAGGGACAAATACAAAGCATGTGAGGAAAACATGTAACAGGAAGACACACATATAGGCATACAATCAGAAACTCCTAAGGGTTTAGAGGATTAGGGGTACAGTAAAGTACTAGGTTAGATTAAACCTAAGGAACTAAGACCATGATCAAACTAATGTACCAATCATAGGCATGGAGATTCACATAAGAAGCAGGTGCTAAGTATACAGAAACATGTTGGTCAAATAAAGCCTAACTTAACATGCAAAGGGGAGTTCAGGATCCTAGATACAGGTTGAATAATAAGTAAAGCAAATTAGAAAATACACTGAATTGCAACATTGATAGAAACACATTGGTTTGAGGACTGAAATCTAAATTAGAACATACCAGTGAAGTGAAGAAAGCAGTACACAAATAGGAAGTAGGAGATGCACAATAGTTAGCCTTGGCTTGCAGCCGAATAACTTATAATAGTAGTAGCTAGCGCAGGAGAGAGAGCAGAGAGTTTTTTTAATTGTGAGAGAGAGATTTTGAACAGATCAGTTCGTGTATTTGGAAAATAAGAAGCCTGGGTATATATAGCTTTGAAAACAGTAGTAAAATAAGGTGCAGATGAAAGTAAGGTAGCAATTAAGGGAATCAGAATCAATCAGTTTAAGAATAGTATGGGTACTTCCTTAATTAAGGGAGTTAACTCTCCAACGGTAGGAAAATGTTACAAGTAAGGAAAGGAAGCAAATAAGGAAGGATTCATGCATAGTAAGCACAAAGTAGGGAATTAGGGGCAGGTTCATTAAAGCACTACTGCAAGAACCAACTGATAGTAATAAAGCAAAAATAACTAATAGTCATAAATATTATCACTGGAAATCAATTAAAGGAAATCAATCACAAGAAATTAGGGATTCGAAATAGGAGTAGTACTGATTTAAGAATCAACATAGGTTATACAAAGTAAGCACATAATAGGAGAGAGTCAGAAACCCAAGTGATTAAAACAGGGTAAAACCACACGGAATTAGGGTTTACATAGGATAATGACATGAATCACTGAATAAGCATAATACAAGCAGGAAAGGTGAAGATTTAGAGGTATCGATAAACAATGAATACAGATGAACCACATATTAAGCATGGTAATATCAACCAAAAACCCTAACAGGCAATATGGGGTAAAACATCACGAAATCACAGAATAATCAAGAGAATAGAGTGAACACAATAGAACAAATGAACACATCGTAGTAAACAAACTCAGAGCCATATGTGAGAGCTAAGACTTTTAGGGTTTTTAACGAAATAACTCAGACACAAAGGGAAAAGGCTCGAATAAAGCTTAAACATAATAAAAATCATAGGATAATAATTAAAATATGAAGTGAAATCATTTTTGAAAGGAGGTTTGAAAACCCTGGTAAGAAAGTGACGAGTCACTTCATGAAGATCAGAAAACCTTTTGAAAACATCAAAACTGGCTCGGAATAAGCCAAGATCTGTTATAGATCTATGAAAATCAGAGACTGATAGTTAGGGTTTCACAGAGACAACCCAAAGAGAAGGAGAACCGGCTAAAGAACCACTGGTTCTAGCCGAAAAATGAGGAAATCTTACTCAGACGGCCATGGATGGCCGGAGAACGGCATGTGAGATCATGGGAGGTAAGTGAACAGCCACAGGTTCCCTTGAAAACTCCAGGACAGCATCAATCCAGCATAGGAAGGAGCCATGGGGAGCAGGTGTAACGACCCAGCCGGTCGTTTTGCGTATTAGGATTTTGTCCCTTTAAATAAAACCTTCCATAGTGGTTGTGCGTGATTTATGACTTGCGGCAGCGAGTGGTTCGGGATTTGGGAATGGTTTGAGTGGTTTAGGAACACTTGGTTCCTTAAGGTTGGCCTATTTGGCCAAGTTTGACTTCGGTCAACATTTTGAGCAACTGACCTCCGAATCGAGTTCTGACAGCTCCATTAGCTCCGTATGATGATTTCGAACTTGGCCGTATGTTCGGATTGGGTTTTTGATGACCCGGGGACGTTTCGGCTCCTAATATTGAAACAAGAAGTTCCTTAAGTCCATATTTTGGTTTGGGACGCATTTTTGTGTTTTCGAGGTCCGAACGGAATTTCGGGACCGAGAATAGTTCCGTATAGTCATTTATGACTTGTCTGTAAAATTTGAAGTCATTCCAAGTAGTATAGGCCCGTTCGGCGTGATGAGGTGAATTCTAGAATTTCTTAAGTTCTTAATTTGATTCATGGGGTTTTGGAGAGTGATTTTGAGTTTTAGCGATGTTATGAGTGATTTGTAGGCTTGAGCAAGTCCATGTAATTATTTGGGACTTGTGGGTATAGTTTGATGGGGGCTCGGGTGGGCCTAGGTGCCTCTTGGACCCCGCGCGAGGCTAAAAACCAGCAAAAATCACTGATGGTGCACAACAGCTGGTGTGACCGCTGGTGCGGACTTGTGCCCGCTAGTGCGAATCCGCTGGTGCAGACGTCCTCTTCGCAGGTGCGACACCATCGCAGGCGCGACCAATATTCTGCAAGAGGGAAACCGCTGGTGTGGCTCACGACTCTGCAGGTGTGAGCCCAGGGTCCCAGGCCCTTTTCCGCAGGGGCGACCAATTTCTCGCGAGTACGAGACCGCACCTGCGGTCCCAAGGTCGCAGGTGCGGAACCCCTGTAGGTAGCCTCATTTAAATGCCCATAATTACGGGTCTTCTTCATTTTTCAACTATCTCACCTCCATTAGAGAGTCCTAGGAGCTTCAAGAACCTGCTCTTGACCCAAATTCGGTAGAGGTAAGTAATTCCTTTCATTTATCTAGTTCCATGCATGAATTAACAAGGTAAATCAACTAGTAATTCTTGGAAAAACCTAAGTTTTGGGTTGTAAATGGGATTTTTGGAAAATTAGTGAATTACCCCTTTTGAGCCATTGAATTCTTAAATAAATTATATAATTTCTCTCTTTAGTCTTCGGGTAAGCTATTCCTCCAAGCATTTTCGAAATCCGAACGCGTGGGCCCGGGGTCAAAATTTCAAGAATCGTCAAGAATGTTAAATTTTAGGAATTCTTGCTAATTCTTCTTCTTGAACCTTAAATTGATTCAATTACATCATGTTTGGCTAGTTGTGGGCCATCAGGAGTAGTTTCGGAGTTTCGGGCGCATCTTTTGATCCGGTCCTTGGTCCGAGGAGTGCTTTTATCGAGGTGAGTCTCCTTTCTAACCTCGTGAGAGGGAAATTGTCCCTCTAGGTAACCTTGATTTCTATGTGAACTTGTTTGGGGGCTACGTACACACCAAGTGACAAGAGTCCGTACGTAGTGGCTATTACTGCTTCGTCCGGGTAGTTAGGACACAACATGTTCATTGTTTTTCCCTGTTGTAGCCTAAATATGACTTGTATTCTTGTGTGATTAGTACTGTTGTATTTGAACGTTGTGATAATTTATTTTTGTCTTTGAACATCATGATTCTTGGCTTGATTTAAGTGTGATAAGAGTAATCACGGGATGGGGTCGGGCCGTACGCCATGACAGAGTGAGGATTTACTATACTGTGGGATCGGGCCGTACTCCACGACAGAGTGATGATTTACTATATTGTGGGATCGGGCCGTACGCCACAACAGAGTGATGAGAAAGTATATTATGGGGTCGGGCTGTACGCCACGGCGAGATTGAGATTTACAGGATGGGATCGGGCCGTACGCCACGACGGATAGCAATCGTGGTGGATTTTGGATTGTTATTTGATGCCTAATATCGATGTACTTGGTTATTTGTCTTACATGCCTACTGTTTTCCTTACATCTTGCTTACTTTATTACCGTTGGACCTTAGTGAGTATCGAGTCGACTTCTCGTCACTACTTCTTCGAGAGTAGGCGAGATACTCACTGGGTACATATTTATGTATGTACTCATGCTTCACTTTCTTTTCTTCTGTACTTGACTGTACAGGACCGGAGGTTGGTACGTCTGATCATCAGTCCGGTGCTAGATACTGACCGGGGTTGGTGACTCTTCACGGTGAGCTGCTTTTCCTGGCGATTCCTGGCAGCACCTTGGAGTTTCCTTTTGTTATTCTCCCCGTCTATTTTATTTAGACTATGGGATTGTATGTATTTATGTATTCTGGTTTATTCTGATAGTTGCCCGCGACACTCGTGACACTAGTTCCTGGCACATAGTTGCGTACATTTTGGGCTTTTGGGTTGCATTTTCATACATATGCTTATCCTTTGACTCACGTATCAGATGCCTTATTTTCATGTCACCGGCTAATATCATGTAAATAAATGTTTAAAACTGGTAAAAGTTGGATTAATTACTCACATGGGAAGAGTAACACTTAGTAGAAATTCATGTTGGCTTGCCTAACCCTGTTGTTGGGCGCCATCATGACCTGTGTGGGAAATTGGGTCGTGACAGCAGGGGTGATGGAGGTTTCAGGGTCTCCGGCGAGGGGTGGCCGGAGAAGATGAAGAGAGCCATCAGAGCTGAAAAGACAGAAGTCTCTAGAAGAGACTAGAGAGAGAGAGATGAGAGTAGATAGATGTGAGTCGGTGAGAATGAGAGGGGTTGGGGGGTAGTTTGAATTAATTAAGGAAATATGAATCTGGGTCGTTGATCTAATTTGATCAACGACTCAGATTGGTTTGAGGTTGGGTCGGGTATGGAATTGGGTCTGGGCTGGGTATTTAATTGGGCTGAAGGGTTGGGTATTGGGTTGGTTTAATCTGATGGGTTGGGTTTAAAAATAGGCTAGATTTTAAATAAAATGGGGCTATTAGTTAAATACCCATAAAATCAAATAAATAATTACTAAAATAGCCAATGATTATGTGAAAATGAAATTAATGCCGCATAGATGAAAATTAAGGTAATTAGCTAATATTAAAACACAAAAATGACTGATTATCGAATTAAAATATCATGAATGGGCAATTAGGCCATAGTTGCAAAATTTGTATAATTATAGTTAAACAGCGCCTAATTGGTTAATTTGTGAATAATTAAAACCTAATAAAATTAAATATGATTAAAAAATGACATATTTAGCTGGGAAAAATTTTGAAATTATTTATAATATAATTTATGAATAATTACTAAATACAGAAATACAGAAATACTAAACAAATAGAAAACTGAGTTGATAAAAATACGAAAAATTGTGGAAAAAATAACACCCGTGTTGGCTTGCCTAACCCTGTTAAGGGCTTGATGAGCAGGAATGGTTTTGACCAGCCAATCAGGTGTAGGGAGGCACCAAGATTATCGGAATATAACTTCAATGTAGACGCTGCAAGCATTGTGTCGGCCATAAGGCACATCAGAGAGACCAAGTGGCCTCGACCATTGTCATACGGCCCATCCCAGAGAGATCCTAACTTGATGTGTAATATCACGACACACACAGTCATATGACCAAAGATTGCCGACAACTAAGAGAAGAAGTTGCTCGAACGTTCAACAATGGGCATCTCTGAGAATTCCTAAGTGAACGAGACAAAAACCACTTCAGAAATAAGGACGTTAACAAATAGGTCGAACAAGAGGAACCTCAACACGTGATCAACATGTTCATTAGTGGGGGGGGGGGAGGGGTCGAAGTCCCCCCTGGTCCAATGATAAAATGCACTTAAGTATATATTACGAGGGAAAAATGCACCCGTGATTACATTCCGGAGGGAGCCATTTCATTGAGCGATGAAGATGCCGAGGGAATCGTACAGCCTCAGAATGATGAACCGGTAATATCTGTACTCATCAATAAGTCTCGGGTTAAACCTGTGCTAATTGATTAAGGTAGCTCTGCCGACATCTTCAGCTCAAGGGTCATAGAGAAATTGGGGTTGCAGGATCAAATTGTACCGGCAGTACAAGTATTGAACGGATTCAACATGGTGTGTGAAACCACGAAAAGAGAGATAACTTTGCCAGTAAAATCCAAGAAACAAAGTTCTACGTGATCGAAGGGGATATGAGGTACAACACTCTATTTAGAAGGCCATGGGTCCACAACATGAGGGCGGTACCTTCTACCTTGCACCAGGCGCTACAATTTCCCGCACTTGGGGGAATCAAAATGGTCTATGGAGAACATCTGGCCACAAGGGAAATGTTTGTTGTATACAAAGTGATCCCAGGGCCCCCGATTTCAACATCGAGGGGCGGGAACCGACCAAAAAATAAGAGATTAAATAAAAAGAAGTGATACCGGCCTCAGTTGAACCAGAGAAATAAGAAGAACATTGACTAGACGATGAGGGCGATTACAGCGTCCCAAGATCATTGATAGCTCCCGACGCCATCGAGGCCACCTAATGAACGGTTGAAGAGTTGGAGCAAGTTATACTAATGAGCATCCACCAGATCGAAAGGTATAACTAGGCACGGGGTTAACCCCTAATCTCAGGAAAAAAAATATTGATTTTTCTTAAAGCTAACGCTGATTATTTCGCTTGGTCCCATCTTAAAATTAGAGGGATCCCACCAGAGGTAACCACTCACAAGCTGAGCCTAGATCCAAAGTTCCATCCGGTTAAGCAGAAGAGAAGGCCACAATCCAAGATCAAACACGCGTTCATCAAGGACGAGGTATCCAAACTTCTAAAAATAGGATCCATCCGGGAAGTTAAATAACCGGATTGGTTAGCTAACGTAGTGGTAGTACCTGAAAAAGGAAATAAGCTAAGGATGTGTGTGGATTATATAGATCTAAACAAGGCATACCCATAGGATTCTTTTCCTTTGCCTAACATCGATCGAATGATCGACGCGACGGTCGGGCACGAGATACTCAATTTTCTCGACGCCTACTCCGGCAGCCAAATTCGGATGGACCTGGACGATCATGAAAAGACTTCTTTCATAACAAAATTTGGCACCAACTGCTATAACATAATTTTGTTCGTATTAAAGAACGTCGGTGCCACCTACCAACGCCTAGTAAACCGGATGTTCAAAGAACAAATAGGGAAATCAATGAAAGTGTATATTCACGGTATGTTGGTCAAGTCTCTGCGAGCAGAGGACCATATGAAACTTTTGTAGGAAATCGTCGGCATACTAAGAAAATGCAAGATGAAGCTTAACCCGGAGAAGTGCGCATTTGGGGTTGGTTCGGGAAAATTCCTCTGGTTCATGGTATCTAATCGGGGGATAGAGATCAACCCCGACAAAATAAAGGCCATAGAGGACATCACCATAGTGGACAATATCAAGGGGGTCCAAAGACAGACTGGGCGTATATCCGCACTGGGCTGGTTCATCTCGAGGTCATCGGACAAGATCCATCAATTCTTCTCACTATTGAAAAAGAAGAAAATTTTTCCTGGACTCTAGAATGACAGAAGCCTTTGGAAGAACTCAAACGGTACCTGTCAAGCCCCCCTTTGCTGCACATTCTGAAGGCAGACGTACAACTGTACCTTTACTTGGCAGTTTTCGAGGTGGCGGTAAGTGGTGTCTTAGTCGAACAAGGTAATTTCACCTAGAAAAGTTAGCGCTCACCTTTCTAAGCGCTTCCAGAAAGCTAAAACCATATTTTCAATGCCACCCTTATGTGTCGTAGCCTCGCATCCGATAAGGAACATTTATAAGCCCGAGCTCTCGGGCCAACTGGCGAAATAGGTCGTGGAGATTAGCGGGTATGATATCAAGTACTGACCCCGAACTTACATAAAATCTCAGATTTTGGCAGACTTCATAGATGACTTTATGCCGGCCTTAATACCCCAAGTCAAAAATGAATTACTGCTCACCTTGGGGGCTAATTAAGGAATTTGGATCCTATTCACGGATGGTGCCTCCAACGCAACGGGATCCGGGCTCGGTATCGTGTTAAAACCACATGCGGGAAGCGTAATTAGGTAGTCTATTAGAAATGGAAAAATTAACTAACAATAAAGTCGAGTATGATACTATGATTGGAGGTCTAGAACTGGCTAAGAGCCTCAGGGACGAAGTGATCAAAGTCAAATGCGACTCATTGTCGTAAATCAAGTCAACGAAACGTTTGAAGTAATAGAAGAATGGATGCGGATGTACTTGGAAAAATTGCAGATGACCTTGCACCAACTGAAGGACGGCTATGCAGCATATACCTCGAGATCAACATAGTAAGGCTGCCCCACTACGTAACTTTGGGTCGTCTGTCGACTCTAATGAATTCAGCTCGGGGGGCAGTGGTACAACTGACAAACTCGATGGTAGAAGAAGGTCACGCCGAAGTAAACACGATAAGTTTGACTTGGGATTGGAGAAACAAATGCATAGACTACTTGAAGACAAGAAAATATCTTTCGGATCCCAAAGAATCAAGATCCCTGCACACCAAAGCTGCCAGATTTAGTTTAGTCAAAGGGTAATTGTTCAGAAAGCCCTTCTTCTGCCCACTGTCTAGATGCTTAGGACTGAGAGAGATTGAATATTCCATGAGGGAAGTTTACCAGGGCATTTGCGGGAACAATTCAGATGCGGAATCCTTAGTTTGAAAGATGATTAGAGGCGCCTACTATTGGGATGAAATGGAGAAGGATGCGAAAGACTTTGTACGAAAATGCAACGAATGTCCAAGACATGCCCCGATGATTCATCAACGGGGAGAGATGTTTCAGCCTATCATACCGCCTTGGACATTTATGAAGTGAGGAATGAATATCATCGGTCCTCTGCCATGGGAACCCAGTAAGGCCCAATATATACTACTCATGACCAAATATTTTTCCAAACGGGTCGAGGCTCAGGAGTTCGAGAAGGTCCAGGAGAAGGAAGTCACTGAATTCATTTGGGATCACATAATATGTCGATTTGGGATACCAGCCAAGATCGTTTGTGACAACAGGAAATAATTTGTCGGCAGCAAGGTAAGTAAGTTTTTCGAAGACCACAAGATTAAGAAGATATAATCAATGGCTTACCACATTAGTGCGAACGAACAAACAGAATCGAAGAACAAAACTATACTCCAAAACCTGAAAAGAGATTGATCAATTCAAAGGGAAAGTGTAAGAAAATCTTGCTTGAAGTCTTGTGGGCATACCGTACGACTTCGAGGTCGTGTACCGGGGCAACCATATTCTCTCTAGTCTACGGAACGGAAGCCTTAATACCATTCAAGGTAGGGGAACCGTTCCTCGGGTTCCAGTATGCTACAAAAGAGTCAAATGGCGAGGCCATTACCACGAGCCTGGAATTATTGGATGAAAGACGGGAAGTCGCCGTGGTCCGGTTGGCCGCATAGAAGCAACGAGTAGGGATGTATTAGAATGAAAAAGCTAACCTCCGACATTTTCAAGTTGGGGACTTGGTATTGAAAAAGGTAACACTACACATTGGAAACCCAAACGAAGGGAAGCTGGGCCCGAATTGGTAAGGACTGTATCAAGTCGTCGGAATAACCGGCAAAGGCTCGTACAAAATTGAATCAGGAAACGGCGTACAACTACCAAACAACTGGAAAATGGAACACTTGAAGCGCTACTACTTCTAAGGTACGAACTTAAGTCCTTTTTATATTAATTACATTACAGACTAACGTATGCAGGTACTCGTCCAGAGGCGAATGTGACTATTAGGTCTAAAAGCATGTGTTGTCAGCAAGATTTTTATCGAGGCAACAATAAAATATGCTACCTTAGTTTTGAAGATCGTCCTTAAACCGAAATGGGTGACCGTTTGCATAAAATCAACAGCATCCGAGCCCTCACAAGTTCGGCCTCAAATGCTGGGGCCATTACCCTTAGGTTAGAATCCTTAAAAAGGGAAAATATTTTATGTCAAAAGCCAAGGCTTGGTGATTAGGATTCATTATAGGGGTCAAACAGACATACGAACTGTACCCATGTAGACCACTCTAGCCACGACACAAGGTCTATGCGCCCCCGATCATGTACCCTACATAATAAGCAATGAAAGGAACCTCTGCTTCTCTTATACTTTATTACTACGTATTTTTCTTCTTCGATCATAGATCCTAAAGTCCACGGGCTACCCCTACTCATGGACTATCATCCGATAAAAAATTTAGACGGCCCGGGCTACCTAATCAAAGAGGCACCAAGCCTATTAGGTAGTGCCCGAATACGTAAGGCTACGGCCATCCTAAAAATGGCTCGCAGACGTCCGAAGTCCGTACTCAGAAAGTAAGGCCCTTACGCATAAGCATAACCTATTAAAAGGTTACCCTCAGCAAAAACACCGTCTAAGACACTTAAGCATCTTAAAGGCCTTTGATTTAATCGGAATCTCGAAGCCATGAGTAATCCGGAATTGCCATCAAACTCGGGCCCCATTCAGACTTTTGAAAAGTGGATACTCTAGATTATATTTGATTCTATGCTAAGGCATTAAGAACGATACACAAATAATAAATTTCAAAGAGATGTTGGAAATTAAAGATATGATATTTCAAAAGGGGAAATTTTATATATTTCAAAAAATATTTACAACGGCACGACAAAATGCCCTCAAGAAGTTGCCTCCAATTTGGACCTCATCGCAGTGTATTCTTGGCCGAGGGCATCCAGTTCCATGACGATTGCGTTCAGTTGTGCCCAGAGTTCATCATTTAGCCGAGACCACTTGTCACCCTTGTCCTTTACCACCTGGGGTTGGTCCTTGACCGATGTCAGCTCCTCTTGTGTAGCCTCTTTTTCTGAAGCTAGCAAGTCCATCCTGCCCCTTAACGCCTCGGTCGTGGCCTTGACCTCATCCATCTAAGCCTAATGCTAGTCGATCGAGTCAAAATTGTGCTGTTAGTCATCACGAGTAGCTTCATATTTTTAGCCTCAAAGATCCTTACCTTCTCGACCAGATCGGCATGCTCCTATTTCAAAATTGAGGCCTCCTTTTGAGCCTTTTCAGCTAGGTACGAAGAGTTGGGAGATCCTTAAGGGCCTCATATTGTTGTTCACTGAGAACCCTATACATGTCCTTCTTCCGGATCTGCTCTTTGAGCTCGAACTTGAGCTGGTCGATTTCCAAGCGAGACCGATGGAAGCTTTCGTGATGAAGCACCAAAGCTTGAAAAAACAATAGAGTCATTAGAGCATGCTAAACTTAAGCAGAATCTGCAAATGATAGAAAGGATAGACATCTTACCCGGTTAAGTGCCTGTTGCACCTCATTGAAGAGGCTCGATGTGCCTACTTCATTCATCTTTGCCTGGTCCTCCTCGATCACCGGGAAATGAAGGTAGCTGACCACGCCCACTGAAGTCGACATCGCCCTGGTGTCAGCTGGGATAGTAATAATGACCATTCTCTTACGATCGGGATCCACACTCGGGGCAAGGAACTGTGTCACTAGATTCGGGCTCGAGCTATTCTAGCCTGCTCCCGATTCCTTTTTTTGGGACCTCTAGATGACTAATACCGGAGTAGTCCTCCAACGCGGTCATATCCATGTTGTCAAAGAACATGTTGAGTGTATCATCTGGGCCCGGTGCCGTCTTGTTTGACTTATATTTTTTAGCTTGAGCCTCTTTGAACATGGAATCAGTATGGGACAGAATCTTCACGATGCCGATGGCACCAGCTACCTCCTTCGAGGCGGGGGTGATTGCTCGGGAGGTTGTAGCCTCCGAACATTCTTTTGGGTCCCGAGCTTGAGGGGGATCGACCTCTTGCACGCCTTTCCTGGTTGTTGTCTGATCCCCCTCGCAAATGGTCGACTTGTGAGAAATGAACTCAAGGTCGTCATCCTCGCGGTAATATTTGAGCTGGAAAGGGAATTAGGATATGGTATCCTGGGTTCGGTCCCCTTTTTGTTTCTTCTCTGGAGCCGGACGACCACCGTCTTCTTCTTCATATCGGTATTCGGGGAGCCTGAGGATTTCCTCTTCTTCTTCTTCTTCTTCTTCTTCTTTTTCTCCTCCTTTCGGTAGCCCCGGGTTGTCGCAAATTGGAGGGCTTGTGCGATTGAGGATGGGTTCTCATCCTCATCCAACGACCTAAGCTAGGTGGTCTTGGGAAATCTTGTGAGAACGAAGAAGACTGAGAAAAAATACAAGTCGAGTATGTGAATATAATTATTCGGGAGAAAATTTCACCATGGGAACGGGCCTCCTACTTGCACTTCGAGACCTTGCACGACATGCGCTCGAAGTAAGACATTTGTTTGCAGATCCCCTCGATCCACTCCTTGAAGCGAGAAAAGTGAGAATTACGGGATGAGTTCCACTTGTTCGAGAACGATCGAAAATCAAGGGGAATGAGGTCTTCGATTTTCACCCGAAAGAACCTTCCTTGCCAACCTCCATCTCGATCTTCATCGATGCTTGAGAATGGAGCTTTACTTGCTCGGCGAACGATCTTGATCAACCCCCCGCGGAAGATTCAGGGATTGTAGAGACGAAGAAAATGATCGAGGGTGAACCGTGGTGCTTCGATGCTATTTACAATGTGGAAGAGGAGGATTATGATCCTCCAAAAAGACGCATGAATGTGCCCATGCCATACCTCGTACCTTTTGCAGAACCTAAGGATTATAGGGTCTACCGGGGAGAGCGTGAAGGGGTAAGTGTAAGCACTTCTGTAGCCCTACATGCGAGTGGTGATGTCTTCGTCGAGCCCGGGAATAAGAACCTCCTCGCCCTCCTAGTTGCAGTCCACCCGAACTCTGGGGAGTATGTCCTCAGTAACGTAGTATATGTACCTCCATACTCCCTCACCTCGGTCCTGCTGAATGAAGGCCTTCTCGACTTTGAAGTTGTTTTCGATAGAGCAGCCCTCAGGAATGAAACTCTTTAAAGGAGGCTCCAGGAGCACCTCGGGAATGGATGTCTACCTCGACATCTAGGGCCAGGTTGTAAGTTGAAGGGGTAGTTTGCTAGGCACAGACTTGGAAGTTTTTGCTATCAAATTCTGAGAAATATGAAGGTTTGAAGAAAAATATGAAGATTTGAGTGTGGGGATGAAGATATGAAGGCCTGGCTTGAAGGTTCACAGAAGAAGTATGAAGATTTGAAGACGAAGATATGAAGATCTAAGGAGCAATATATGAAGATTTGAAGAGGATAAAGTTAAGTAGAAATTTCAAGGGTAAAACTGAGAGCTCTAGAATTGGAAAGTGAAAAAACAAAAAAGGGGTCAGAGTTTTTATAGAGGGAAGCTAATCAATGCGTGACGTTTCGCATTCGAGGACATTCAATCGGCGGCTAACACGTATCCGAAGTTAGAGCGACGCAACTGATGTGACTTACAAAGGAAGGAACCATGGTTAATTTATAGCTTCCCGTCGCTTCGATAAATCTAGTCTCCGAATAACGAGGGGACTATCTGTGTACGGGTAAAATCGGGGCAAAGTTTTTCCCAGTTCCCCGATGAGAGAACGAAGGGAAAGCCAGGATCGACGTGATTATAATCGAGGCCAGGAACCCTCATATCGAGAACATGCAGAATGAACAATATATCCGACATCGGATATGGTAAAACGACGCATCCCGGACCGAGTGTAACTTCTAGACCTTGAGAGATGTGGTAAACAGTTATACATGACAGATATGAGGCCGTAATATTCCCTCTCAACCGGATATTATGGTGCGAATCTCATTCGGTTTCGGTTATTAATCAACAATTATTGGAAGAAGAAGATTTTTACCTTTTTTTTTAGACTTATACTAGGACTAAAATCCTCTTACTATATAAAGAGAAAATTTTTATTTGACCTGACACATTGTAACAGGCGATTCAAAGTAATAAAGTTTTTTACTTTAGTCTTCTAGCTGTTGTTCCAAGTATTGCTTGTTTGTTCTTTTCTTTACTCACGACCGAGCTTGCGCTGAAGGTCCGATCGAGGACGAATTCCACTGTTCAATCAGGCTTGGTCATCATATTACAATTAGTTTGATCATTTATTTTTTCTTTAGTTAATCCATTTATTATTTTTAATTATTCGTATTGAATTAAACCACGTATCCTTTTCATCACGTACAAATTTAATTGTTACTTAATTTTTGGGGTAAACAAATATAGAAGTTGGTCCATAATCGGTTAGTTAAGCCCGTAAATTTATTGAACAAAATCATGATTAGTATCTATTTTTACCAGAAATGACTACATGCAAATCTAGATCTTAAAATAGATAAGCTCAAATCTTATTCTGATATATATCAGATTATCAAAGTAGAACTGTAACAGAAATAAGTGAGCAAATTAAAGCAGTTGGTTCAATTGTGGACGGAGATCGAACAATTAGTTAACTCGTTGGTTTGTGATACGCCAGCACAGCGTAAACTGTCTGAGCGATTGTGAATAACATTCCAACAACTGTGATAAAGAACAGAATGCTGAAGTATTCCGAAACCCAGGGAGGGCGGTGATAGCTGTTGATTTGGGATCTTACCAGGTTGAGAATGGTATCGGTTCTACTGTAACCGGAGGCCAGCAAGTCTCTCAGAATTTTTGGTAGCTTTTGTCTATATTTTGGCTTTCCTTCAATGATCCGCTTCGATGCGAGGAGCTTGACATCTTCAGATGTGCGAATTAGACCGCGCATGAATTGTAAATACGCAGTCACCTCACGTTGGCTAGAATCGAGCTTTTGAGTAATTTCATATTGTTTTAGATTTATCAGAAGGAGCTCAGTATGAGAACCTACCCATAATGGAGGTAAACGAATTCGCGGTTTCAAATTCCAAAACCTTCTGTGGAACCTAATCCCTCTGATTCCTTTCGTTGTTATGACCTTAAAGCTAACTCCGTCATGATCTAACTCTGTTGCACTCTTTAACTTTGCCTCCCGGAGCATACCTTTTTCACTTTCTGCTTCTTTTTCTTCAGATCTTTCTTCTTCTTCTTCTTCTTCTTCTTCTTCTTCTTCTTCTCCATCTTTTTGAGCCGTAAATCTCCCGGTCTCATCTTGAGAAACATTGCCTCCAGCTTCCAAGTCATTTTTATCTCCTTTTTCATTGCCTTCGTCATATCCGTCATCGTTTCCCTCTTCGTCTTCATTCAAATGATCAGTTTGATCTGGTCCTATAATTAGTGAATGGAGGGCATGGAGCACATCACAGCTTTGATTTCGGAGCTGCAACATCCAAAGCTTTAATCGTTGCTTATGTCCTCGAACACAAGGATATGGTATACAGACGCGGCATCGGCTTTCTAGCACTGGTGAAAGTAGAACCTCATACAAGGCTATCTTGGCCAGATCTGAAGAAGGCTTCTTCGGGTTTACATGTCCAATCATTTTGCGGAAGTAGCTTTGCTTTAGTAGCTCCTTGATAACCACCAGCGGTATCTGGTTGCCCACATGAAACATGGACAGAATGTATTTATTTTCGTTTAACATTTTACTATTTTTCAGATGAGAAAAATAATCTAGTTGACCTTGTAGGATAGAGAATGAAATTTGTAGGAATAAGCAACCATCTTTTATCATCATCCACCGGAAGTCAATCCCGGGCAGATTATCCATTTCAGGGTTGGGGGCATAGGTCTCTCTTGCTTCTTTTTCGATTCGTCTAATCGCAGACATGTAGATCTCTGTGGTGGTTGCTTCGCTGTCTTGATGGGATCGGATCACATCTTGCCAAGCCTTGTCCTTGAGATTCTGATGGAGCTTGTCCTTCCCAAATAGTGGACCGAATTTAATGAAATCGGCTGTTGCACCGTGTTGGGAAGACCTCCGTATCAGGCGCCGTGAAGAACTTTTGGTGTTAACATCTATCGTCATTCTTGGTATCTGCTGAGGCGGCTGTTGCTGCAGGGTATGCTTTAGGATAGCTTATCTTGAGAGTCAATAGGCTGTAGAGAATCAATAGTATTTCTTTCCCACGGAAAGGTGAAAAGGCAAAGCGCTTTTCTGAAAAGAAAACGAGAAAGTGGAAGGACTTTGCCAAGACTCTGTGATGGCTCGATTCATTAGAGTTGCTCTACTCAAATAATGTGCGGTTTAGGAGTATTTTATTGTTACTACTGTTTTCATATTCAGATCTTCCCAAAATATTTTAATTGATTTTCCACCGAAGCGACGGGCGGTGGAATAACGTGGTTCAAAGTAAAGTGGAAGCAAAGAATGCGGAGTACCTTTTTGATAGAATGTATGAGTCCACTAAACTGTATAGTGACCTGGTCCTATATCAGTTTCCACAGAAATAGCTAATGAAACAGTAAGTAAATGACACAAGAACTTTTACGTGAAAAAATCTCTGCTCAAGGGGATAAGAAATATACATTTACAAGCCACTTTGCAATACACCTATTACAAAGACTTCAACTCATTACTAACTCTAGTCACGATACAAACTCTAAGGATTTATGACTTTTGAAGGTTCCTAGTAAAAACTTCTAGATAAGCAACTTAGGAATTACAATGAAGAACAAATACAAAAATACAACTCAACCAAGGACATACACAAGACTTGTTATGGAACTGGTCCGTAATAGTGTTGCACTTTGTTCTTGATACACTTGTAACTTCAATGCTCTATCAGATCTTAAATACTTGAGTAATCTCACAAGTGTTCAAGATGTGTTTTGTTGTCATACTTCTTGTTAATATACTTAGGATGAAATCACATGGATGATGTAAATACTTGGTTGGTAAAAAGCCCTTCCCGATAGGAAGTGACTGCTGCACTGTTTCTGCACTGTAGCGTACAGTGCAGGCAATTACTTTCCAACTGTAGAGTTGACTTCGTACGGGTGTCAGAGAAACTCCAAGGGATCAGGTCCCTGAGTTGATTCTTTTCTGTCTGAAGTCATAATACTCACATTAGTTTGGTTCCGTTGATGGATAAATATACCAAGTGTGCATCAGGTCATTTTTCTGGTTCTTGACAACAAGTCTGTTAGATCATCAAAACATAAATCTATGATACTTTAAACCCATCAATTTCCCCCTTTTTGATGATGACAAACTTTTAAAATTGACAACCATTTGCAGAGCACAATAAACCAGATAAAATACCAGGAACTCTACAAGTTCCCCTTAACTCTATACTTCTCCCTTAATCAGATTTTCCTGCTTCAATTGTCTTCCCCTTTTGGCATCATTAAAAATACACAAGTAAGCAATTAGCATAAAGAAGTCTAGCCTAGTTAACTCATGCCACTTG
This sequence comes from Nicotiana paniculata, assembly GCA_005239505.1. Lineage (NCBI taxonomy): Eukaryota > Viridiplantae > Streptophyta > Magnoliopsida > Solanales > Solanaceae > Nicotiana > Nicotiana paniculata. The sequence continues at coordinate 35,392 of ML332612.1, forward strand.
TGTGCACACAACATGATAGAAAAGAGAAGCAAGGAACACAGGCACTTAACAGCAAAAGAGAGTCTTCATATATATTTATAAAACATAAGACTTTTCCATTACAACAAAGGCAAGTTTGGATTGTTGAAAACAGGAGCAGTACAGGTGAAATCCACCCACATCAACAACAAACAAAAACAACTACCACAAGTCATCAAAGCAAAAAGATAGAAACTTGACACTGGTCATTGGAAGATTTGTTTACGGGGCAATGGAGGAGGAAGGTTTGAGGAGGCAACAAGGGTTTTGAGAACATGATCCATCCGAGCATTTGCGGACATTTGCTCTTCGAACAGTTTCTCTCTCAGGTTCTCCATCTGTTGCCTGAGCTCAACATTTTCTTTAGATAGACGAGTAACTTCTTAACTGGTGAAGCTAGAAGATCCTTGTGCTGCTACAACCTGACTAAGCTGAGTCTCAAGAATGGCATTCCTTGCCTTCAGCTTCCTGATTTCCTTTGTGGCTATATTCTGAGTGTTGATTAACTGAGAGATCGTCGAAGTGCTCCCCACTCCCCCAACTTTTTCAATACTCACATTCTTCCAGTGTAGTCTTTGAGAAGGTTTGTTTTCTGGTCTCCATCTTGGGATTCCCTAAGGGTACATCGAAAAACTTGAAGACACGTGTGAGAAGAAAGCCATATGGAAGCCCATGGTTCCCATCTTTGAAATCTTCCACTTTCTGCATATGTTCAATCATAATGGCAGGAAAGTTGATAGAACGAAACTCATCGAGTGCTTCCATTAGGTACAGGTCAAACCTGGAAGTAATGGACCTCATTTCAGCACGAGGAAGCAGAACTTTGTTAACCAATTCGAAAAGCAGTTGCTACACAGGTAGCAAAGCCTTCTTGTGTACTCGTTCCCCATGCTGAACATATTTTTCCTTCACAATGGTGCACCTAAAATTTGATCCACAAGTACCTCTCACAGATGACAACCCTTCGGATGGGACCTTGATAATATCTTCCAACATAGTAGCATCCAATACCATATCCACTCCATTGACTAACACACAGATGTGGTCATCTTCAACAGTGAAGAGGTCGGCATAGAAGCTTTGGACTTCATCCTCATACACTTTAGGCACATCCACTTTGAACAGGTGGCCCCACTGTCTCCTTCCCGCCATTTCTCAAGAATTTGTCTCCTTCCCGCCATTTCTGAAATTTCTAGGTCAAACGTAGGAACCCAAAGCACCTTTTGATGTCTCAACCTTTCTTATCCTAGACCACTTACACTTTTAACCTTCTTTGCAGAACCGAGTTGCTCAATAGTTTCCAACTTTCTCTTCCCAAAAGTCCCAATGGACTTCCCTTTATCACTTGATTCTACTAGAATGTCATCATCAAACATATATTTTTCCCCCACACTTTGCTTAAACTTGACACCACCTTTCACAGACTTTTTTTACTTGATTTTTCAACAGCTTCCTTTGAAGCACTTTCACTGGATTGTTTCTTTTTCTTGGATTGCTTAATTAAGGAACTTGGTTCCTCTTGAGTATCGTCATCTACCTCTACTACTGGAATATTTTTGTCACACACAATTTCCCTTTCTTTCATCAGCCTCTTCTTTTTCTTCTTGCTACTCCTCCTGCTTTTCGTTAGGGCAGACTCAAAAGCCTCCTTCTTTTTCAACCTCGTAGTAGGTCGATTAGAAGGGGGCTCAGGACTGACTGTTGGCTTCCTTATCTTGAAGCGAGCACTAAGAACAACATCATCCTGATCATTCTCTTCACTAGGCTTTTCAACTGGAGGGATAGATTCCAATGGCTCAGTGTGATCTATTTTCTCAGGGAGGGGATCAGGTTCATCAGTAGGGTTCCCAGTAGCTTCTTCTAGTAAAGGAGGTTCAAAGAGCACCATCGTTACTTCCTGTCCTATTAGCGGAGTTTCTTCCCCCTGAGACTCGGGCAGCGTAGAAAGTCCTTGACTCACCAATCCTTCAGCAACAATGGCCATTATGTTTTCTGCTGCCTCTTTTTCTTGTGATTCCATAGGAGCCACAGTGTCCAATACAGGAGAGCTTATGTATCATGATCAGTGTCTTCCTCAGAGGACCCTTTTTCTTGATGATATACACACTCTTTTTCACCTTTGTTATGGTCTGTGAGAGTATCAGGCAACAGAGAAGAAACAACGTCTACTTTTGGGGCTTCTGAGTTCTCAACACTTACAGAAGGAATATGGTTAGCTGGAGTTATGCGAGAGATGAGAGAGGAAAGGGAATCAAGTTTTGACATATTGGTGTTAGTATTGGCAGAAAATGAGGTATTTTGTGGTGGTTCTAGAGTGGTGGAAGAGACGAGGATGTTGTCCTCCACAGTGGGTAGGGAAATTCGCTCTTCTTCCATGGTGGAGAGTTGGTTGAATATTCTGAAAAATTGAGAGAGGACGAAGGATGATCTTTATGGGGGGAAGAGATAATTATGAGGGAAGAGGGAAACGGGTTCTTGTAACGGCACTAGGTTTGTGGGAAGGTGTACCGTTGCAGAGGGAAGTGAAAAGATTTGGATGATGTGGTAGGTAATTTTGTTTCTTTTAAGATATACATAAGGAAAACACAAGACTACTAACCTGTGGTACAAGAATCAGGTTCCTGACCGGTCTTTCAAAAAGATTTTCAACTCTCTTTTGTCGCTCATGCATTGTTCCTTCAGCTTCTATAATCATCATGCATGTCTACGTGCAACGGTATATAAGTGAGTTAGGCTTGGCCAGAAAACACTTTAGCTAGATTTACCTAAATGTAACTTTCATATATGGAAAGGAATCAGGTTCTCAATTAGGCTTAAGTAATCCCAGTGCCATCCTGTTTCTCTCAAAATTTTCCCTGCCAAGAGCTTTAGTGAAGATGTCTGCAATTTGGTCTTCATTACTACATAATTTCATGCAAATAAGCCCTTTCTCCACATTGTCTCTGAGAAAATGATGTCTCACATCAATGTACTTGGTTCTTTTATGATGGACCAGGTTCTTTGCCATGTTGAGTGCACTGGTGTTGTCACATAGAAGAGGTGCACAATCAGTGTGTACTCCAAAATCCTCCAATTGTTGTTTGATTCATAAGAGCTGAGCACAACACGAAGCTGCAACAACATATTCTGCTTCAGCTGTTGAGAGAGCTTCAAAATTTTGCTTCCTTGTGCTCCATTAAATCAGCCAAGATCATAGGAAGTGAGTCATTCCAGATGTGTTTTTCCTGTACACCAGATAACCTGCATAATCAACATCAACATACCCAACAAGATCAAAATTGTCACCTGAAGGGTAATATAGAACCAGGTCCTGTGTTCCCTTAAGATATCTCAGAATCCTTTTGGCAGCCTTTAGGTGAGATTCCTTGGGATTTGATTGAAACCTTGCACATATCCCCACACTGAATACAATATCTGGGTGGCTGACAGTGAGATAGAGGAGAGATCCAATAATGCCTCGATACATTGTTTGGTTCACAGAAGGGTAAGATTCATCCAAGTCCAGTCGAGTGTCAGTGGCAATAAGAGTGTCAATTACTTTTGATGCTTCCATATCAAACCTCTTCAAAAGCTCCTTGATGTATTTCTGCTGAATGACACAAGTTCCCTTCATGGACTACTTCACTTGAATACCAAGGAAAAATTTCAGCTCCCCCATCCTGCAGATCTCAAACTCACTTCCCATGAGCTTTGCAAATTCCTCACAAAGTGAGTCAGCTGTTGACCCAAAAATGATATCATCAACATATACCTGAACAATGAGCATGTTCCTTCCTCGTTTCTTCAAGAACAGAGTGTTGTCAATTTTCCTTTTGTAAATCCATTTACTAAGAGGAACTCAGATAACCTTTCATACCAAACCCGAGGATCTTGCGCCAGCCCATACATTACCTTATCCAATTTGAACACATACTCACGATGTTCATGACATTCAAAACCTGGAGGTTGCTTAGCATAGGCTTTTTCCTTGAGAAAACCATTCAAAAATGCACTTTTCACATTCATTCATAACAAAGTGAATTCCATATGAGATGAAAAGGCAATAAGAATTATAATGTCTTCCATACTAGCAACTGGGGCGAACGTCTCATCATAGTCAATCCGTTCCTCCTGATTGTAACATTGGACAACCAGTCTTGCCTTGTTCCTTGTATTGTTTCCTTTCTCATCAAGCTTGTTTCTGAACGCCCACCTGGTCTCTATGATGGTTCTGTTTGAGGGTTTAGATACCAGGTGCCATACATTGTTCCTTTCAAATTGATTCAGCTCCTCTTGCATAGCTGTGATCTAGTCTGCATCCTTCAACGCTTCTTTGATACTTTTGGGTTTGATTTGTGAGAGGAAGGCTGAGAAGGAAAGTAAATTTATGTCTTTAAATCTATTTTGGACTCCAGAATCACGGGGGTGATTATATTATCGAGAGGATGGGAGCTTGTGTGTTTCCATTTTGGCACTCGAATATCATTAGTGGAGGAACTGGGTAATCCTAATTGGTTCCCTTGCATTCTTCTCTCCGCTATTTGTGGAGTAATTTGAACGACATCGACCTCTCTTTCTCCGGTTTCAGTGGTTATTGTTGACCCAAGTCACTGCATGGTTTTGAAGATTGACAAATGCCTACCCCGTTGAACTAGGTCCATCAAGGCAAACATCTCGAACGAACCAATTGGCACAAGAACTGTACATGCACGGGAGATAAACGTTATCTATGAATTATCCATGAACTAAGAGGTTGTTTCCTAATGTGAAAAGGTTGGAAATTGAGAAGGGGTTAGAGTTCGAGTTCAACAAGGACAGATAAAGGAAGGAAGTTGAGATAAACACAAACTCTTCCACAAAGGAATAGTTGCATTAGAACTAAACAAGAACATCTTAACTTCTGGCGCTATATAATGTTGAAGTATTCCTACTGAAGAATTATTCGCACAAAGATAGAACTGAAGCAAGAACTGAAGGAAAAATTACTAGAAAAATTGTGCAAGCAGAATCCTTGTGCGACACAAAGGCTACTGACCAGCTAGAAGAACCAGTTCCATCTGTTTGTCTTCTGAGTCTACTTGGTTGTAGTAGGTGATTTAATATTGTATCTTTCAGCTTTATTAGAAGCAATTGTAATAGGTACGCACTGTTTAAGTTAGAGTTAACTTGAAGTTTGTCGCAATTAGCTAGAGGCTTGTTTGCTACAAAGGGATTAGAGTTAGTCCTTAGGTTTACAATCGAGTTTAGTTTGTAAATGTTGTTTGGCTCAGAGTTGTAGTGAAGAGTTTGGGAAAATCATACTGAGGAGTAGGTCATGGTTTTTCACCTTTTGAGCCAGGTGTTTTCCACGTAAAATCTCTGTTTTTTTACTTTACTACATTTATTATTCTACACCAGTAAAAGTTGGAACACCATGAAGAACCAGGTTCTTCTATTGAGACATCACTAGAAAATTGGACACCAAACAAATCAACCCCCTCTTGTGTGGTATTGAAGTATAAAACATCAATTGGTATCTGAGCAGGTTATCCTTGAAAAGGCTAAAACCTTGGAAAAGATCAAAATGAGTGCACCACCTGAAAACCGGGAGGGTCAATCAACTGCAAGGCCACCACTCTTCAATGGCCAATATTACTCTTGGTGGAAGAACATGATGAAGGACCACCTGATTGGAGAAGACTATGAACTCTAGGATATAGTCACTGATGGTCCTCTAGCTACCATGATGAAGACTGCTGAAGGTGTAGATGTACCAAAGACTAGAGCTGACTACACTGCTGAGATCTGAAGAAATGGGAGAAGAATGCAAAGGCGAAGAAGTGGCTAGTGTGTGTACTAGGTCCAGGCGAGTATAGCAGAATCCAAAGCTGCACCACTACCAAAGAAATATGGGATACCTTGGAAGTATCCCATGAAGGAACACCTCAGGTAAAAAGATCAAGAGGTACTCTTCTATACTCATAGTATGAAAACTTCACTATGAAAGAAGGAGAGACAATCCAAGAGATGTACACAAGGTTCACAACTTTTACAAATAAACTTANATAATTGGAAATCATACTGCCTATGAACTTAGAAGGCAGACAATGAAGATGGATGATCCAAAGAAGGAGAGGAGTCTAGCACTGATAATCACTGAGGGAGTAGATCTTGAGGAAGATGAGATGGCCATGATTACCCAAGAATTCAGAAACTTTCTAATAAGGAGGAAGGGCATATCTAGAGGAGAAAATTAGAACAAAGCAAAAGCTCCAGAAAGGTCAACCAACGAGGGATGCTATAAGTGTGGAAAGACTGACCACCTTATCAAGAACTGTACTCAGTGGGAAGTGGAATAGAAAAATGAGAGATATGAAAGAAGGAACAGGAAGAAGGAACTGGTCCAACCTAAGAAAACTACAACAAAAGCTATGGTTGCTGCTTGGGGGGAAAGTTCAGATGAAGAACCAGAGGTAAGTATCTCCCATATTAAAAATAAAATAAAGTTTCTATCTAAGGAAAAACTCTCTGAGTTACTACTTGATTTCATGGATGATTCCGAAGAAACAACTAAAGAGAAGGAACAAGTCTCTATAGAATGTGAAGTGCTAAAAGCAAAATGCATGAACCGGGAAATCAGAGTAAGTGAATCTGAAAAGAAAAATACTGTCTTGTTGAACCAGGTTCATCTACTTGAAACTGAGATTCTAGAACTAAAATCTAAAAACTTAACGCTAAAGCTAGGATCCAGTAAAAAGGTTGTTGATCATTCTCATATCATGTTAGAAGAAAATGAGGGAAAACTAAAAGATAAGATGTATGCCAAGGATGAACAGATAAGAACTCTTAAAGAAGAACTTGGCAAAGTCAAACATGAATTAGATCGAACTTGTAAATGGAATAAATCCTCTGATGCCTTGATATGGCTTCAAGAGAATCATAGTAGCAACCGAAGAGGGATTGGCTTTGGGATTCAATTGCCCAAGTGGGATCCCAAAAGCAAGTATCTCAAAATTGAGTGTACTGCAAAAGAGCAGGCCATTCGAAGAAATGAGAGTTTTGTTAAAAAGAAAAACTGGATACCAAATTGGGCCAGAAAAAGCATGATTCATCCATTCTCTCATAGAAAAGGACTCAAACTAGTTTGGGTTCTTAAAACTAACCGCTGATTTCTTTTTGTAGGTTCAAGTGAGAGGAGACAACAAAATTTGGTATTTGGATAGTGGCTGCTCAAAGCATATGACAGGGAACAAGGAACAATTCCTTTGACTTGAAAGCCTCAAAGGAGGAAATGTCTCCTTTGGAAACGGAAAGAAAGGTGAAATTATGGGGGTTGGTAAGGTAGGTAAGGATGACACACGTTCCATTGAACATGTGTACCTGATAGATGGCTTGAAATATAGCCCGATCAGTGTACCACAACTGTGTGACAGAGGTAATCTTGTTGCCTTTACTTCCACAAAATGTTTTGTGATTAACCTGCTTACTAACAAGGTTATTTTGCAGGGAAAAAGAATGAATAACATCTATGTCATAGACTTGTTCACACTGTCTGAAAATGAACTCACTTGCGTAAGTGTGTTGGACAGTGATCCCCTCATGTAGCACAAAAGACTTGGTCACGCAAGTCTAAATTAGCTAAACAAACTAGTCTTTAAAGACTTAGTGGCAGGGCTTCCTAACATTAAGTTTAAGGAAGAAAAAGTTTGTGAGGCATGTGCAAGGGGGAAGCAGGTAAGATCTTCTTTCAAAAGTAAGAAAATGGTCAGTACCACTAGGACCTTGGAACTGGTTCATATGGACCTATGTGGTCCTATGAGAACTCTGAGCAGAAGTGATAAGAAATATGTAATGGTGCTAGTTGATGACTATTCAAGGTTCACTTGGACCTTATTTCTGACATCTAAGGATGAAGCATTTGATTTGTTCACCTTAATTGTTAAGAAAACTCAAAATAAGTTAGGAAATCAACTAGCATCAATAAGATCTGATCATGGTACTGAATTTGAGAATGCAAAGTTTGCTAAGTTATGTGATGAACATGGTATCAATCACAATTTTTCTTCTCCTAGAACCCCACAGCAAAATGGGATTGTTGAAAGAAAGAATAGAACTCTTGAAGATGTGGCAAGAACCATGCTTCTTTCTAGCAAACTACCTCATAGCATCTGGGCAGAATCAATAAAAACTGCATGCTACATAATAAATAGATACATGACCAGGCCTCTGGTAGAAAAAACTCCTTATGAATTACTTAAAGGGAGAAAGCCCAACATATCCCACCTTAGGGCTTTCGGTTACAAGCGCTTTGTGCAAAATAATGGCAAAGATTCCATAGGAAAATTTGATCCCAGAAGTGATGAGGGAGTATTCTTGGGATATTCATCATATATCAAAGCTTATAAAGTGTATAATTAAAGAAATATGTGCGTAGAAGAAAGTGTACATGTTATCTTTGATGAAACTAACACTCTTGCTGAGAGATATGAACCAGAAGATGAGGAGCTTGGACTGGTGAGAAGCAGTGAAAACATTGCAGCAAACATGGAAGATGGAACAGGTGATGAACCAGGTCCAACTACCCCAAGCAACATGACAGGGGGAACTCAACATATGAACCTTGGCCCTGATCATGTTCCACAATAACAAGGCACCATGGAACTATACAGAAGTGAACAGTTGGTTCTCAAACCACATAGATATCAGAAAACCCTCTTGAGAACATCATAACAGATCTGACATCTGGAATCAAAACAAGATCCTCTTTGAAATATCTGTGTGTGTTTGATGCCTTTCTATCCTTGATTGAACCAAAGAACATTGGTGAAGCCCTACAGGGTGCTGACTGGGTAAATGCCATGCAAGAAGAGCTGAATCAATTTGAAAGAAGTCAAGTGTGGAACTTGGTACCCAGACCACTAGACAGATCAGTGATTGGCACAAAGTGGGTCTTTAGGAACAAGCTCGATGAGGATGGAACCGTTACAAGAAACAAGGCTAGACTAGTTGTTCAAGGATGCAGTCAAGAAGAGGGAATTGACTATGATTAGACCTTTTCCCCTGTGGCAAGACTGGAGGCAATCATACTTCTTATAGAATTTACGACACACATGGAATTCACTCTCCATCAGATGGATGTTAAGAGTGCCTTACTCAATGGCTATCTGAAGGAAGACGTATTTGTCAAAAAAACTCCAGGTTTTGAAAGCAACCAAGAGCATGGTATGAGCATCTATCAAAATTCCTGTTAGAACATGGATACAAACGAGGTAAAATTGACAGCACCTTGTTCTTAAAGGAAAAGGGTAAAGGACTCCTGGTTGTGCAAATATATACGGATGATATCATATTTGGGGCGACTTCTAAAAAATTGAGTAAGTAATTTGCTATACTTATGGGGAGTGAGTTTGAGATGAGTATGATGGGTGAGCTAAAATTCTTCTTAGGCTTGCAAATAAAGCAAAACTCAAATGGAACAATGAACCATCAACAAAAGTATGTGAAAGAATTGCTCAAGAAATTTAAAATGGAAGACTCAAAGGAAATAGACACCCCCATAGCCACATCTAAAAAATTAGATGTGGATGAACTTGGTTCATCCGTTTATCAGAAGCTATACAGAGGGATGATTAGGTATCTATTATATCTCACTGCCAGCAGACGTGTTATTGTGTTCAGTGTAGGACTGTGTGCTATGTTTTAGGCAAATCCAAAAGAGTCCCACCTAACTGCAATGAAGAGAATTTTTAGATATTTGAAAGGCACCACTGATTTATGCTTTTGGTATCCTAAAAGTAGTAATTTCTACCTTGTAGGATATGCTGATGCTGATTATGCAGGCTTCCTGGTTGACATGAAAAGTACTTCAGGCATGACTCACTTTTTGGGCTCCCGCCTTGTGTCTTGGGCCACTAAGAAACAAAATTCAGTAGCATTGTCTACTGCTGAGGCTGAATATGTGGCTGCGCCTCATGATGTGCTCAGCTGCTATGGATCAAGCAATAACTCATGGACTTTGGTATAGAGGCTGGATGCATTCCTATTTTTCGTGACAACACTAGTGCAACTAGTATGACGAAGAACCCGGTTTAGCATAAAATAACTAAGCACATAGATGTTAGACACCATTTCTCAAGGGATAAATATGAAAAAGGAATGATCTCAATCGAATTTTGTGCTACTGACCAACAAATTGTAGATATCTTTAATAAAACACTAAGTAGGGAGCATTTTGAGAGGAAACCGACTTGAATTAGGGATGATTAAGATCACCAAATTGAAAAACAAAATTACTTTTTTTGGCTAGAAATAATAACATAGATAATCAACTAGACTAATCATTGCTCGGTATCATGACTTTACTATCATACTCTCTTACCATGTATTAATATGATTCCCTGGTTGCTAATGATGTTTTTCTATCCTTATAAATTGAGGCAAATTAAAGAATTTAACACGATGAACCTGGTTCATCCCTGCTGGTTCATCTGACTGACAAGGTGCGTGCTCATCTCCATACAATTATTGAATTAATTACAGCCACGCATGAGCAAGACTCTTACTATATTTGGTTCATTTCAAATTATTTGTACTTACCCCTAAATGAACCCGTTCAAAGAAGTCCCATCGCTATATAATTAGCCTAGATTTAGGGGACTGTTAAATGTCTAATCAATGACACTCCTACATCTATTAGACTCCCACTTGAGTAAATATTCTGCCCGTAATAAAATTAATAGCCACATCTTATAAAAGGGCCATAATTACTTCCCCTCTTCATAACATCAATAAGTCGAACCAAGTTCTCTATTCTTCTAACCAAAATTGATTGTATCTTTACTTCCAAAATTATTCATAACAATGTCTTCACCACCCCCTGCTTCATCTTCCTACACAAACCCTGATCATGGGGAAAAAAATTCCAGTCCTAATTCTCCTTCAGTTTATAATTCACATTCACCAAACAGATCGTTATCTCCCCAAAACCCTCCGGTTCTTGAACACACTCCTGAACCCACACCTAACCCTACTTCATCCCCTAGGGCACGAAGAGTAAAAGTTTTGGACAGAAAATCAATTGCTTATGGCTCTCGTGCAAGATTCTTGTAGGAAATTATTAAAGCCAGGGTGGTTCATGAGTCTGAATCTTCAAGTGAATCCTTCAAATCTACTAATGAGGATGAAGCACCAGGTTCATCCAGTTCTGAGCAAGGTAATCTTGAAGTTGATTCTGAAACTGGTACTACTGAAAATAGGTTTGTGATGGTTGGGTCAGTTTTTGATGTAGAAGTTCCAAATAGGCAAAGAAAACTGGGGAAAAATCTTGAGAGAGAGGGAGAAGTAGGTTTTGTACAGGGATCTGGGGAGGACGGTGCCACGTTGGCTATTTTTGGCCCCGCTCTTGTGATTAATAAAGAAGGAGTCACATATATAGGGGGAAGTGTTGCTGGGGAAGCAACAGTAGGTTTAGAGAGCCTGCAAGAATTAACAGATGAACATGGTTCATCTATCGAGGAGATATTAGCTGAGATGCTGAGGAAGCTGGGGGAGTCCTACAATCCCAAGAGGAAAAGAACTTCAAAATCAAATAAGGTTACTACCCCAAATCCACAAAAGAAAAGAAAAGTTTCTATATCTGTTGATGTTTCTGCCCAAAAGGTTCATGGCACAAGAAGAGTTGTTCGACAAAGAGAAGAGCAGTTAGAAAGGGCTCTAGGAGAGAGCAAGAAAAAGAAAGTTGTAAAGGGAAGGGCAAAGGTAGGAGAGCCTATTGAGGCTGTTAGTGTTGATTATGAGACTATGGACCCGGTCCATCAAGAGGAGCAGCCGGCTCCAGTTGTGGTTGAGACACCCAAGACCAAGAAGGCTAAGGCTTCCTTAAAGAAGTCAGCTTCTGTGTCTGCCACACCCTCAAGCACTGCTAAAAGGACCAGGTCCAAGGCCAAGAAAGTGAAGGTTGTTGAAGAAGAAAGGGAATGGAGTGGAGGAGAAGAGGAAATATCTGGTGAGAAATATGACAAACTCACCATGTTTGGAAAGCATACTATTCTTAAAGGAAAGCTGGTGAGAGATTTGGAAGAATCAGGAATGATCTTTTTGTTGAATGCACTGGATGTGAAGGGATGGAAGGACATGGTCCTTCACCTAGAAGGAAGGCTGGCAAGAAATGAACTAGTGGGGTTTATGGCCAATGAAAGTGTGAAGGATGGCATGGTAACCTCCACAGTCAAGGGGATTCAGATCACATTTGATGCAAAGGAGTTGGGAGAGATTCCGAATATCCCTGCTGAGGGCTATGATGATTACACTAGGAAAAGATGGCCCAGTCTCGATGGAATTGCCTCAGCTCTCAACATCACCAGATTCTTTTGTGAAAATGAGAAGGAACTTGAGCCCAGGCCAGTGATCAAAAGTGAAATGAAGCCCCAGGACAAGCTACTCTTCGAATTTGTGATCAAGTTTCTGCTGCCAAGACAAAAGCGTAGGCACATCGCCAGTTACATGGACTTAACACTTATGGAGTGCCTGTACAAGGGAAAGCAGATTAACTAGCCAGCTTTCATCATTCAGCTCTTGGACAGAGTTGTGAATGGAACCAAAGCACACGCTATAATTTATGGCTTTATTCTAACAGCTCTGCTTGCCCACTTTGAGGTTACTGTGAAGAAAGCTAAGATGGCTACTACTAAGGATTATTTTGGGAAGAACACTTTGATGACATGTGATTATATTGTCAATGTTCCTGAGGATGAACCTGGTTCATCTAGGAAGTAGCCAGTCAATATCAAAGTTAGGTCATTGGTGCAGGAAGGAGAGATAAAGGATGCAGAGATCCTTTAATTGAATTCTCGCCTTCACGAGGTTGAAGCTGAGCGGGATGCTCTCAGATATGAACTAGCCAAGGAGAGGGACAAAAACGAAGGTGTTCTTCAACAAATGCTTTCTCTCCTTCAAGCCAAGACCCCAACCTCATCTGCCCCTTCCCAACCTTAGGAATTCCAGAGCTACCAAAATCCCCTCATTGCCTAGTACGAGTTTTGTTCTGTTTCTGTTTTTTGTTGTTTTTGCTCATGGTAGTGACTGCTTTAGTTTTTTGAATGGTGCTTGAATTGCGTTCTAATAAATGAATTTTGATATTTTTGTTATTGACTTGTCTCAGTTTCTTAGATAGCTTACATTTATTGGTTTCTTTTGATGATTAATCATATTTGCACCTGCAGTTGCCTCAATGACCATGAGTAATTGTTAATAACTCTGGTAAGTTTATCATTTTGCAACTTTTTGATGATGCCAAAAGGGGGAAGATATGTGTTTTTTCAAAATTTCAAAAAGTTGTGATATTTATAACCTAATGAACGTTGTCTCTCTATGATAAATGCTTAAAACCATACAAAGTGTTTGAAGTTTATACAAGGTTGAGCACAGAGTTTGTCATCATCAAAAAAGGGGAATTTGTTGACCCAAGTCACTGCATGATTTTGAAAATTGAAAAATACCTACCCAGTTGAACCAGGTCCATCAGGGCAAACATCTCGAACGAACCAATTGGCACAAGAATCGTACATGCACAGGAGATAAACGTGATCTGTGAATTATCCATGAACTAAGAAGTTGTTTCGTAATGCAAAAAGGTTGCAAATTGATAAGGGGTTAGAGTTCGAGTTCAGCAAGGACAGAAATAAAAGAAGGAAGTTGAGATAAACACAAACTCTTCCACCAAGGAAGAGTTGCATTAGAACTAAATAAGAACATCTTAACTTCTGGCGCTATATAATGTTGAAGTATTCCTACTGAGGAATTATTCGCACAAAGAGAGAATTGAAGAAATAACTGAAGGCAAAATTACCAGAGAAATTTTGCAAGTAGAATCCTTGTGCGACACAAAGGCTACTGACCAGCTAGAAGAACCAGTTCAATCTGTTTGTCTTTCAAGTCTAGTTGGTTGTAGTAGGTGATTTAATATTGTATCTTTCAGCTTTATTAGAAGCAATATTAATAGGTACACACTGTTCAAGTTAGAGTTAACTTGAAGCTTGTCGCAATTAGCTAGAGACTAGTTTGCTACAAAGGGATTAGAGTTAGTACTTAGGTTTACAAAAGAGTTTATTTTGTAAATGCTGTTTGGCTCAGAGTTGTACTGAAGAGTTTGGAAAAATCCTACTGAGGAGTAGGTCGTGGTTTTTTCACCTTTTGCGCCAGGTGTTTTCCACGTAAAAATCTTTGTGTTTTTACTTTACTGCATTTATTATTCCGCACCAGTAGAAGTTGGAACACCAAGAAGAACCAGGTTCTTCTATTGAGATAGCACTCGAAAATTGGACACCAGAAAAATCACCCCCATCTTGTGTGGTATTGAAGTATAAAAAATCAGTTGTGATTTTGGTACCTGTTTCCTCTTGAGTTGGAGAGCAGATGGAGGAGACTCATTGTAGATTACATGAACACTTTCTTCCACGCACTGAGTCCTTTTAGTGTAAACCTGGTAAGCTTTGATTTGGGAAGAGTACCCCAGAAAAATTCCTTCATCACTTTTGGTGTCAAATTTTCCAAGATGATCCTTTCCATTGTTGAGAACATAACACTTGCACCCAAACGTTCTTAAGTCGGTCAGCTTGGGCTTCCTTCCATTTAGAAACTCATAGGGAGTTTTGTTCAAAAAGGATATGATCATGCACCTGTTCACCAGGTAGCAGGCAGTATTTATAGCTTCTTCCTAGAAGTTTTTGGCTATCCCACTATCAATAAGCATTGTTCTGGCTGTATATTTAAGGGTTCTGTTCTTCCTTTCTACAACTCCATTTTGCTGTGAAGTTCTTAGAGCTGAGAAGTTGTGGATGATGCCATTTTCACTACAAAATTCATCAAATTTGGCATTGTCAAACTCTCTTCCATGATCGGATCTAATACATGCCACTTTTGACTCCATCTTCCCTTGGATTTTCTTCACAAAGGCTACAAACACTTCGAAGGTCTCATCCTTTGTTCTGAGAAACAGTGTCCAAATGAACCGTGAGTAGTCATCATCTATCACAAAAATATATCTTTTTCCTCCCTTGCTTGGCACTCTCATAGGACCACATAGATCCATATGGAGGATTCCAAGCGGCTTTGACGTGCTGGCATCCTTCTTTGGCTTGAAAGAGGATTTCACATGCTTTCCTCTAGCACATGCATCACACACTCTATGCTCCTTGAATTTTGAGTTTGGCAATCCACGAACCAGGTCATAGTTTAGTCAGAAGAAAGAAACTTGCATGTCCTAGTCTTCTGTGCCATAACTCTACATCATCATCAACTGCTTTCAAGCAGCTTGTGTCACCACTTTGTAGGGACTCGAACTCAACAACTTAGATGTTCTTGTACCTTTTGGCCACTAGTAGCACTTTGCTAGTTACCAGATTACTAATTGTGCACACTTTTTACAAGAACTCCACCTTGTTTCCCTTATCACAAATTTGAGAGACACTCAAGAGACTATACTTTAGACCATTTACATAGTACACATTCTCAATTGAGTGTGAGAGAAACTTTCCAATTTTTCCAATTCCGAGAATGTACCCCTTTTTCCCATTTCCAAATGATACATTCCCTCCTTGCAGGGCTTTCAGTGAAAGGATGTCCATGGTATTTGCAGTCATTTTCTTAGAGCATCCACTGTTAATAATCCATTGTTGACTTCCACAAGGAAATCAAGGGTTAGATTTAGGAACCCAAACAATTTTGGGTCCATTTTAATGAGAAAAGGGATGTATAAGAGCTCTTCCGATCCATGGAGGTAACATACGTTTTTTGTGGGTGGCACCTGGTTCTCTTCCAATAGCCACTTTTTCAGCAGAAACTTTGTTTTTCTGAACATGGTGGACTCTGGCTTGGCAATTTTCCTTGAAATTCCCATTGTTCCCACAGTGGGTGCAAATGCAGTTATCAGGTACAGTGACGTACTTGCTGTGAGGGTTATAGAGAACTTTTCTCCCTTTGAACCCCTATTCCTTGCCCATTTCCACCATTATTAAAGTACATGGTAGTAATAGCATCTGAGGACCAGGTCTACTTAAGTGATTTTTCAAGATTACTTTTTACTTTTTCCAAATCTGCTTGAAGCTGTCTATTTTTCTCAACCTCAGCACACAAACTAGTTTTCACAATATTCAGCTCATTTTGAAGTTTAATATATGCCTCACTAGCAACTTCCTTTCCTTTTTCAGAATTTCCAAGCCTAGATTTAACTTTAAGTCCCTCAATTGTTTCCTCTAGATCTGCGATCACCTCTAGAAAATCATCTCTTTCTTGCTCAGTAATGACAACTTTCTCCACTAAGGTATTCTTTTCTTTACTAATGTTCTCTATGGTTTCTTTCAAGTCAACCACAACTACCATCAGATCATCTCTTTCATGTTCTACTCTAGCAATTTTTTCTATTCGAACCTTTTTTCATTTTTCAGATTTTCTATAGTTTCCTTCAGGTCAACAACACAAACCACTAAGTCATCTCTAGTCTGCTCAGTATCTCCTAAGTCTATGGTCAAGGCATCCTTATCACTCACAAGACTATGATATGCATCAATCAATACTTAGCTAATGACATGAGTTTCTTAGGAGAATAGGATTTCAGGTTCCTCTGAACATACCTAAAATTTACCTCATCATTGTCATCATTTTCATCATCGTCTGAGTTAGCCATCAAAGCACATATTCATTTGCTTCACTTTCAACTGCCATCATGGAACTATCACCTGTATAATTTTATTTTTCTGATTCCGTAGAAGAGTCTCCCCATGTTGCGAGAGATTGATTTACAACATTGTCAGCTGCGTTTTTCCTTTTAAAGCATTTTTCAAGTGGGTTCCTCTTCGATGCTTTATCAGAGTTGTGCTTGAAATGTTCTTATTTTAGAAGAGGGCAATCCTTGATGAAATTCCCGGGCTTTCCACACTTATGAAAGATGCCATAATTCTTTGGTTTGCTAGACCTATCTCTCTTTGGTATACCTCTATTCCGTCGAACCATTATCTGAAACCTTCTGGTAAGGTATGACATGTCCCTATCCTCCTCACTCGAGTCATTGTTTTCAGCTTTGAGTACCAGGTTCTTCTCCTTCTTTGGTTCTCTTCTTTCACTGTCTTTCTTTCTCTTCATCTCATATGTTTTCAGATTACCAACCAGCTCGTCCATAGTCAGTGTTTGCAGATCCTTGGCTTCAATAATAGCGTTCACCTTACTCTCCCAAGAGCTGGGTAACACGCTAAGAACTTTCCTCACGAGCTTATTTCTTGGAATAATTTCACCTAGAGAGTGTAGCTCATTTATGATGGAGGTGAATCTAGTATGCATGTCTTGATGGATTCATCATCCTTCATTCTAAAGAGCTCATACTCAGTGGTGAGCATGTCGGTCTTGGACTGCTTTACTTGAGCGGTTTCCTCATGTGCTGTTTGTAGAGCTTCCCATATCTCATTGGCTGATTGACAGGCTAAGATCCTATTATATTCATAAGGTCCTATGCTGCACACTAAGATCTTTTTAGCACGAAAGTTCTTCTCTACAGCTTTCTTGTCGGCATCATTATACTCTTTCATGGTTTTTGGAACCGTTACAACTGGTTCTCCTTCCTTCTTTGTTGGGACGTATGGACCATCGCATTTAACATCCCATAACTCAGAGTCTTCTGCCATTATTAAGTCATGCATTCCAGTTTTCCACCATCCATAGCATTGTCCGTTGAATCTTGGGGGCGTGTAAGTTGATTGTCATTCCTTGAAGTTTGGTGGAGCATCCATGGTGAGGATCCTCTCTAGGTGTTAACCTTTTAGGAAAAACCTGCTATGATACCAATTGATAGAATGTACGAGTCCACCAAACTGTATAGAGACCTGTTCCTATATCAGTTCCCATAGAAATAGCTAATGGAACAGTAAGTAAATGACACAAGATATTTTGCGTGGAAAAATCCCTGCTCAAGGGGATAAAAAACCACGACCTACACTCGTAGGATTTCAACTTCATTACTTGAGAAATACTTAGATTACAAACTATTGTAACCTAGGAATTAAAATCTTAATCCCTCACTAACTTGTAATACACCTATTACAAGCCACTTTGCAATACACCTATTACAAAGACTTCAACTCATGACTAACTCTAGTCACGACACAAACTCTAAGGGTTTATGGTTTTTGGAGGTTACTAATAAAAGCTTCTAGATAAGAAACTTACAAATTACAATGAAGAACAAATACAAAGATACAACTCAACTAAGGACATACACAAGATTTGTTATGGAACTGGTCCGTAGTAGTGTTGCACTTTGTTCTTGATACACTTCTGACTTCACTGCTCTATCAGATCTTCAATGCTTGAGTAATATCACAAGTGTTCAAGCTGTGTTTTGTTGTAATACGTCTTGTTGATATACTTAGGATGACATCACTTGGATGATGTAAACACTTTGTTGGTAAAAAGCCCCTCCCAAGGGGAAGTGACTGATGCACTGTTTCTACACTCTAGCGTGTACAGTGCATGCAGTCACTTTCCAGTTGTAGAGTTGACTTTGTGCGGCTGTCAGGGAAAATCCAAGGGATCAGTTCCCTCAGTTGATTCTTTTCTGTCTGAAGTCATACATCTCACATTAGCTTGGGTCCATTGATCGATAAATATACCAAGTGTGCATCAGGTCCTTTATCTGGTTCTTGACAATAAGTTTGTTAGATCATCAAAACATAAATCTAAGATACTTTAAACCCGTCACTTTAGTTAGTTGAGAGCACCAACGAGGAGCAGAGGAGAGCAAACAAAGTAAGGTATAAGAAAGCTAGGAAGGAGGCAAAATTAGTGGTCACAAAGGCTACGAATGTTATGTTTGGTTTGTTGTATGAGGAAATGAGGGGTAAATGTAGGGACAAGAAGTTATTTCGGCTGGCCAAAGAGAGACAGAGAAAGGCTCGTGACCTAGATAAAGTGAGGTGCATCAAAGAAGAGGAAGGTAGAGTGTTGACGGAGGAGTCCCAAATTAAGCATTGATGGCAGACATACGTTCATGAACTTTTGAATGAAGAGGAGGGAAGTAACATCGTGCTGGGGGAGTTGGGGAACTCTGAGAGTCTCTGAGACTTTAGGTACTTTAGGCATATTAATATGGAGGAGGTAGTGGGAGCTATGTGTAAGATGAGTCGGGGAAAAGCGACCGAACCAGACAAGATTCCAGTAGAATTTTGGATGTATGTGGGTAGATCAGGCTTCGAGTGGATGACTGGACTGTTTAATTTTATTTTTAGGACAAAGAGAATGCCAGATGAGTGAAGATTTTGTATGATGATTCTGCTATAAAGAATAAAGGTGATATCCATAATTGTAACAACTATAGGGGCATCAAGTTATTAAGTCATACCATGAAAGTTTGGGAGTGAGTGGTGGAAGGGAGGGTAAGGAAGCCGGTGTCTATTTCTAAAAACTAATTCGGGTTCATGCCGTGAAGTTCTACTACAGAAGCTATCCACCTTATCAGGAGGTTGGTGGAACAGTACAGTGATAGGAAGAGGGATTTTGACATGGTTTTTATTGACCTAGAGAAGGCGTACGATAAGATCCCTGGGGACGTTCTTTGGAGATGCCTGGAGATCAAAGGGGTGCCGGTAGCATACATTAGATCGATAACGGATATGTATGATGGAGCTAAGACTCGTGTCAGGACGGGGGGAGGTTAATCAAAGCCTTTTCCGGTGGTTATGGGGTAACACCAAGGATCTGTGCTTAGCCTGTTCTTATTTACCATGGAAATGGACGCTCTACACACCATATTCAAGGGGAGGTGCCATGGTGTATGTTGTTCGCTGATGATATAGTTCTAATTGATGAGACGCGAGGCGGCGTTCATGAGAGACTGGAGGTTTGGAGGAATACCCTGGTGTCCAAAGGTCTCAAGTTGAGTAAGACTAAGAGTGAATATCCAGAGTGTAAGTTTAGCAGCGTAACGCGGTAAGCAGACATGGTAGTGAGGCTCGACTCACAAGTCATCCCAACAGAGAAAGTTTCAAGTACCTAAGGTCAATTATCCAGGGAGATAGGGATATCGACGAGGATGTCACACATCGTATTGGGGTAGGTGGATGAAATGGCGGTTAGCGTCTGGATTCTTGTGTGCTTAGAAGGTTCCACCAAAACTCAAAGGTAATTTTTACAAAGCGGTGGTTAGACTGTCTATGTTGTATGGGGAAGAATTCACATACCCAGAAGATGAAAGTAGCCGAAATGAGGACGTTGATATGGATGTGCGGGAATACTAAACTGGATAAGATAAGGGATGAAGATATTCGGAAGAGGGTGAGCGTTGCCCTCGTGGCGACAAGATGCAGGAAGCGAGGCTTAGGTGGTTCTGGCATGTGTAGAGGAAAACCATAGATGTCCCGGTTAGGAGGTGCGAGCGGTTAGATTTGGAAGGTACGAGAAGAGGTAGAGGGTGGCCTAAGAAGTATTGGGGTAAGGTGATCTGGCACGACATGGCGTGACTTCATATTTTTGAGGACATGGATCTTGATAGAAACGTGTGGAGGTCGAGCATTAGGGTTATAGGCTAGGGAGTAGTCGAGAGTTTTTCGCTCTCTTTGTATTGGGTAATCTGATAGAGTTTTGTCTAGGTTTGTTAGCGGTCTATATTTTATTCACATTATTTTGTTGTTTTGCATAGTTTTGTGTTATTGCTCTTTCACTTATTTCTTGTCTCGTACGATGTTGTTATCACCTTTCTGGCTTCTTTTGTTGTTATAGACCTTTTTTTTTGTTTCTTTTCTGATATTATTATTTCTTCTGTTGAGCCAAGGGTCTCTCGGAAACAGCCTTTCTACCCTTCTGGGGTAGAGGTAAGGTCCGCGGCACTTTACCTTCCCCAGACCCCACTAGTGGGATTTTACTTGGTATGTTGTTGTTGTTGAAGTAATATTTATTCAAATGTCAATAAATTTCCTTCTAGACTCTCCTTTCTACATGTCTTAAATTACCTACTTGACCAACAACGAGTGTTGCATGTGTTTATCAAAGGAATATACCCAGTCCCAAATGACACCTTCCCATGGTAGATGTAGACAAATATTACCTTTCAATTTATATGAGACAGTTTAATTCGATATGTTTATACCCATAATAATGACACAATTGAATTTTTAACGTGGCTTATAAACACAGAGGCGGCTTAATAGAGTTGGAGGTATAAAGACAAGATGTAATAAGAGGCCTTAAAATTGTTTAATAATTTTAGATTTTTATGTTTTTAAAGTTTATTTATTTCACTTTTTGAGATGCAATTTAATCTTGATGATGTAATTTAATCTTTGTTGAGTTTAATTTTTGATTTTTTTCCACATAACCGTCAACATAACACACTATACATCATTGCCTCCCAATGTAACAATCATGCGGGAATTCGTATTTACAAATATGATAAACAAATCGACTATAGTTTTTTATGATCTAAATAGCTTGAAGCGTACTTACAAAGATTTTTAAAATAAAAATCTTACAAAGTTAGACTTGCAAATAAAATTTATTCAAGTTGGTTGAGAAGAACTAGAAAGTAAGTACATATTTAATTGCCTTTCACTTTCATACAAATTTTCTCAACCAACTACAAAGATAAAAAAGACCACATAAGTAGAACAAATATTTAAGTTGAATATAAGAAAAGTAGCTCTTGGGGCCTCTAATTTTGTGAGGCCTAAAGAGGCTGCTTTAGTGACCTGGAGGTTAAGCCACCTGTGTATAGACACGTGGATTAAATTAATCCTAAAAATGTAAAGTAAAAAATAGAAAAGTAAATAAAATAAAGACAATTAATAAAGAACAAGCCCGGGCTTTAAAATATTCTCCCGGGATCAAGAATAATTGGAAAATCCTGACAATACTTGTATAAAGCTTGAAAGAAATAATAATAGTCTATTATTATTAGTGTTTATTATATCTTACAATAAAATGAAAGTCTCTATTTATACTAGAGCTATGGGGTGTGTGATCTACCAATTATGCCCCATTGATTATCAAAATTAATGCTACAACAAATAGTTTGTATATGATGTGAACATGGTTGACTCATTGTTGATTTGTCATCCTTGAGACGTGTTGCTTTCTAATTCTAATCTTCTGAAAATAGTTTTCACCGTATACATATAGGTCCCCCACTTTGCGGTTACTCACTATGATGTGGTCGGAAAATGGATGTTTTTCACCCTCGTTATTGCCTCATTAAAAACCATACCGAAAAAATCCAATCGGGACAAAAACCAAGCGAAAAAAAAGGTGCAGAACTTAGGGATTTAAATAACAACTCCACCACTTATTATTCTTTTATCGGTGATCGATTGGCGGTGAAGAAGTACCACCATCACAGAAATCTTTATCTCATGTTTATAGTGTTCACCGTGAACTTTTAACCATTGAATTTTGGCTCTTAGGTTTTTAGTTGTACTGAAAATATGTTTCTTGAGTTTTTCACTCTTGGGATTTTAGTTGTACCCCAAATTATTATAACCTCACAACCTTAGAGACCGCGAATGTTAATGACCAAAAATTTTGTACTTCTGATTTTGATAAAGTCTGGGAATTTAGTGCATCTAGTCAGCTTTACGACCACGAAATTAGGCATCAGGCCTTTAGCCATTTGAATACATAGCTTTATAAGAGAGGTCCCTTATGCTTACTGTGCTGATGAAGAGGACATCTTATGTTCATCTGAGCACAATTGATCAAATTCGTAATCTTTATTTGCTTTTTAGTGTGAGCATTTTTAAGAATGATTTTGTTCATTCAGCCATATACGAGAATATTTTAGAAGGTGTATGTTTTGCTTCATGCCATTACTTGGATGTAAACAAGTGTTTATAAATTTGCATATACGAAAATTTATCGGAAATGAACAAAAATACCTAGCAAGAGAATTGTGACTAGGCTGACATTTATTGGGTCTAGTCGGTTCTTGATTCTAATTCTTTTTCCCCGGGGCTGATTTGGCAATCCCAGTCCTTGTCTTTATTCCAGAGGCAGTTCAGGCTATCTCCGGTATCATGTATGGACTGTTCCGAAGCCATGTTCGGATGCTTCCGATACTTATTATTGCAATTTATGCTTCTATGATGCAACAGTCCTCAGTGTTCGTACACATTATCGATATTTTTTTGGGCAACTTGCTACGGGAGCGTTCATGCCCCATGTGAACTCGTGATTCTGGTAGTATGGTTCAAATCGGTGCCTGAAATGCCTCCGATAAAAATTCAATTTACCTTGATTCCTGGCTGTAGAAGATGTTGATTTAATTATTTGATCATCTTTTACTCGAATCTTTGATTCGTACATGTTATGAACAGCTGCCCACGTTGTTGCATGAAATTTAGACAAACTCTCCTTCAACTTTCTTGAGGCATCACAATTTGAGGGATTAAGACCTTCGATAAATGCTTCTGTCGCCCATTCATCCGGTACTGCCGACATCAACATTCTTTTGGAATCTTGTCATGAACTCTCGCAACAACTCTGAGTCTTCTTGAGTGATTCTGAAAATATCTGCTTTCCTACCTTGAATGTTCCTCGCTCAAGCGTAAGATTTAATAAATGAATCTTCATGAATTTCAAAGAATCAATTGAGTATTCAGGTAAAAGTGAATACCATGTTAAATCCCCTTTTGTTAGGTTTTGCCAAATTGTTTTAGTAAATGCGGTACGATCTCATACGGAGCCAAATTATTTCCCTTCACGTCTAGTGTTCTTGTGGATCCAATGTTTCATTGTATTTTGAAATATCCAGCATCTTGAATCTTTTTTAGAATCAACTCTGGAGTCGCACTTTGTTTTAACAACAAATGAACATATTTCTTTTAATTCGGGTGTAACGACCCGACCGGTCGTTCCGAGTGTTTAGCTCCGATTCCCCCTATTCTTGCTTCATGTTGTTTTATCTAGCTCATTTATGTTATGTTGGGTCGGTTGGCTCAGGTTCGGAGCGATTGTAGAGAGAAATGAGACGCTTAGTCTCTTAAGTTTGGGTATTTAGTAGAAAAGTCAACCGGAAGTTGACTTATAGTTATATGGTCTCAGAATGTGGTTTTTATGACTCAGATAGATTCGTTAGGTGATTTGGGAATTAGGAGTGTGTTCGAAATGTTATTCGGAGGTCTGTGGTAGAATTAGGCTTGAATTGGCGAAATGAGATTTTTGGCGATTTCTGGTCGGGAGTGGAAAATTTGCTATCGGGGTCGAAATGTAATTTTGGAAGTTGGAACAAGTTTGTAGTTTCATTTGGGATGTGTGTGCAAAATTTCAGGTCATTCGGACGTGGTTTAGTTAGTTTCGGCATCGTTGGCGAATTTCAGAAGTTTAGAAATCCTTAGTCTTAAATTTTGAGTAAAATTGGTGTTTTGGTGTTGTTTTGGGTGTTCCAAGGGTTTGACTAAGTCCGTGGGATGATATGTGGTGTGTTGGTATAATTGGTTGAGGCGCCGAGGGGCTCGATATTGATTTCGGATGGTTAACGGAGGTTTGGACTTGGAAAGTGCAGCAAAGCTGCTGCTGGTGCCAGTTTACTTGTGTGGTCGCACCTGTGGATGGGGAACCGCAGGTGCGGTGGGCCATGCGCAGATGCGGAAAAGGAAGGATGGCCTGGGAGTGTAGATGCCGTATTTTGGTCGCACCTACGAGCCCCCATGTGCGAGATGAGGGCCGGAAGATGCGGAAGTCGGGATTTAAGTCATGGTCACAGGTGCGCACCTGGGACCGCAGGTGCGAGAAATGTTCCACAGGTGCAGTGATCGCTGGCAGGAAAGTATAAAAGGATGCCTTCGCGAATTTTATTATTTCCACCATTTTTGAAGATGGGTTTGTAACTTTTTGAGGGGTTTTGAAGAGGGATTCAAGGGATAACGCATTGAGGTAATATTTTTTAACCTAATACTTGATTCAATGGTAAATTCTATCTGATTAAGCATGAAATTTGTGGAATTAAGGAAGAATTTTTGGGGATTAGGGCTTGAAAAATTGGAGAGCTTAATGTGAGGATTTGAAGGGTCATCTATCGTCGGATTTTGATGTTTTTGGTATGTATGAACTCGTGAGTAAATAGGGATTTCAGTTTTGTAAAATTCTGTCGAATTCCGAGACGTGGGCTAAGGGTCGGGTTTGGCCAAATTCAGGATTTGTGAGGTAATTTTATAATTTTGATGTGGGCTCCACTCTTTTAGAGTATATCAATGATATAATACTGATTTTGCTTAGATTCGGGGTGATTTGTGGCTGAGTCGAGCGGCAAGGGAATTTCGGAGTAGACTTTTGGCTTGATTGAGGTAAATAACTCTTTCAAACTTGGTTCTGAGGATTCGAAACCCCGAATTTCGTGTTATGTGACTAGAATTTGGTGACGCACATGCCAAGTGACGGGCGTGCACCGTGAGACTTGTGACCTGGTTCATTCCATGGCATCGTTTAGTGATTCTTTCTTGTTGATATTTGTGCTTCTATCTATGTGATTAAAGTAAACATGTTGGAAATCATGCTAGATGGATTTACGCCGATCCTATTGAGACCCGAGCGGCCGTTTTAATTCATACCATGCTAGAAATCATGATAGACCTTATGTTAAGGCTTCATCGCGACATTGTTGAAACCCGAGTGGACATTTATTTCTATCATCACATGTGTTTCATTGACATTAAATATTTAGTCTTGTCATGCATATCATATCATGTATCAGTCTCGGAAATTGTTTTTTTACACATTATATCATTGATTCAGGCTTGTTCATGCATTGCGAGCCCATGCGAGCGAGACTGGAGAGTGATGACTGAGTGAGGATGAGAGCCTGATATTGAGTGACAATTGTAGGATGATGTTGCATGCCGCAACATGTTATATTGGTTATACCTTAATCTGGCTTATGATAGAGCTTGGGATGTAGGAGCCCCTCCAGAGTCTGTAACACACCCCCCGTGAGCGCAGTGATATTTGAGGGATGGATCTTCCTTGGACATGGATCTTTTTCGAAGTGGTTATGCTTGAGGATGGATTTTCCCGAAGAGGCTGGATTGGAATGTTTCCATCGTACTGAGCAACTGAAGTTAGTGACATGTGTACGTATTCTGGGTTGGATCTTCCCTGGGCCGTTGAGTCATATACAGTACCGAGTGGTTGTGAGGTGTATCAGTATCTGGAGATGGATCTTCTCCTTAGCGCTGGATCGACCTTCTTCAGTACTGAGAGACTTTTGTATGATGTGTATGTATTCTGGGATGGATCTTCCCTGGGCCATCTGAGCCATATACAATACTGAGTGGACGAGTATTGGAGAGTGGGAGCACATTGTGAATTTCATACTGTTGACGCATTGGCATGTGCTAGAAATTCTGTTATAAATATACTAAACTGTCGCAGTTGCATATATATCATATTACTCAAACTGCTTTTCAGCATGTCTACATTGTTGCCTAAAGGATTTTGTTGTGAACATAGAGGTTTGGTTTGTCACTACCTCTCAGCCCACAATTTGGGCTTGTTACTTACTTAGTTGGTGTACTCACGTTACTCCCTGCATCTTCTGTGCAAATTCAGATGCTAGGATTAAGTGAGAGCTGGTTTACTCTCTTTGGAGCACTTCGGTGATTGCAAGGTAGCCGTACGACATCTGCAGCCTTGCCCTTCTCCTTCCTATTTAGTTATTTTGTTTATTCTCAGACTTGTTGTATTAAAGGAACAATACCAGATTTTGTATTTCCTTTTAATGGATGATGCCTCCAGATTTTAGGTAAGTATTTAAATGTTTACCTAATTTTATTTGTTTTGAAATGCTAACTTAGAAGATTTATGAAATACTGGTAAATATTGAATCAACGAAAGGTTTCTTATGTTATGCATAGTGAATTGGCTAGCCTAGTATCACGATATGCGCCATCACGAAATGTTTCTTATGTTATATAGGTCTCACCAGTCATGAGCAGGTTCAGTAGAGTCTTGCAGATCGGTACAGAGACGTCTGTACTTATCTTTGAGAGGTTGCGGAATCCGTAGGAAAATCTCACATTCCTGAATTCTTGTCGTGCGAATATGTCAATTCTGGTTACTAAATTTCGACCGTTTCATTCTCTCACATATGATGAGGACACGTACTACTGGTCAGGATGATCAACCACCAATTGGGCCTGTGTGAGGCCAAGTCCGCGGTCGAGGCCGTGGTAGAGGGAGGGGTGTAGCCCGCGCAGCGACTGGGACAGTACCTATGGATCCTCCAGTTGTTCCAGATCAGGTTCCAACCGCAGATGTTCCAGTGAGACCGACTCATGCACCAGCTGTGCCTATTGTTATTTTGGGTCTTCAGGTGAACTTGGCCCAGATTTTGACCACATACGTCAGTCTTGCTCAATCGGTCGCTATTTCTACATCAACAACTACTTCTCAGGCTGGGGGAGTCACTCAGACTCCCACTGCCCGTACACCTGAGCAGGTTGTTCTGGGACTCCAGACACCGGGGGCAGCCCCAACCCAGCCGGTTGCACCTGTTCAGGATTTGGTGATTCCCGTCATGCAGATGACGAGCAACGCAGGTTGGAGAGGTTTGGTAGATTTCAGCCCCAGACTTTCAGCGGTACTGAGGGAGAGGATGCCCAGGGTTTCTTAGACAAGTTTTAGAGGATGCTTCGTACAACAGGGATATGAAAGACCAGTGGAGTCTCATTTACTACCTTCTAGTTTTCGGGAGCTGCCTTCACCTGGTGGGAGGCTTATGAGAGGCGTATGCCGATTGGTGTAGTGCCGCTTAGTTGGCAGCGATTTTACACCCTCTTTTTAGAGAAGTATGTTCCACAGTCCCGCAGAGACGAGCTGCGTAGACAGTTTGAGCAGTTGCATCAGGATGAGTTGACAGTGACACAGTATGAGATGAGATTTTCAGAGCTTTCCTGTCACACTACTTGCTTGGTCCCTACAGACAGAGATAGGATCAGGAGGTTTGTGGATGGCCTCACATATCAGCTTCGTATTCTCATGACTAGAGAGAAAGTATTGGGTGCTACTTTTTAGCATGTTGTTGATATTTCCCGGGAGATTGAGTCAGTCCGTCGCAAGGAGCAGGGTGAGAGAGAGGCCAATAAGCCTCGAGGATCTGGTAGTTTTGGTGGTGTTCCTTTAGGAGGACATTTTTAGCACGGCAGAGGCCGTCCATTCATGCAGGCTCATCCAGGTCGCTCAGGTTATCATGGTGAATCAGCTGGTCGTGATCCTCATAGTTCGCATTAGGGGCATTCATCATTTAGTGCTCTACCAGCTCAGAGTTCATCTTGTGCACCATTGGTTCAGGGTTTATCTATGCCTGGTTCTTCTAGTGGTTATCCTGGTGCTAGGGGTTCCCTTCAGTACCCAGTGCCATTCTTCGAGAGGGGTTGCTTCGAGTGTGGAGACGAGGATCATATCAAGAGGTTTTGTCCCCGTCTTACGGGAAGTACTTATCAATAGAGGAGCCATCCCGCGACTTAAGTCCCAGTTACTGCACCACCCGCCCAGGAAGCTAGGGGTCTCCCTAGAGGGGGAGGTCGATCCGGTGGTGATCAGGCCCGATTTTATGCACTTTCAGCCAGATTAGATGCTATGGCTTCCGACGTCGTGATCCCATGTATTATTTCATCTTGTCACGAGATGCTTCAGTTTTATTTGATTTCGCTCCTTTGTATTCATATGTTCATCATATTTTGTCCATTCTCTAGTTATGCCCCGTGAGTATTTAGTTACATATGATCATGTATTCGCCCTGAAGGCGATATTGTTGTTATAGACCGCGTGTGTGCCAGTCATGTGTGGTGCCTATTGGGGGTCTGGTGACCCTAGTGGAGTTTTTATGGCTTAGTATGGTCGACTTCGATGTGGTTTAGAAGGGAAAATCCTGAAGTCTTAGGTAGCACGGACGATCTCAGATGATCAGATAGATGTTTTTACATTTAGGTATGGCTCGATGTAGGCGTAAGTTTCAGAAGATGCTCTGTGTCTTGATTTATGGGTACCTCATTGGTGAGGAAACACTCTTCTTGTTGTTCGGCTGCGAGTATTCAAATTTGGCCTTGTAACACCTACAAATTGTAGGGATATTCCTTGTGGCGTGATCGCGTATCAGAGGAGTATTAGACATTCAGGCAACGGAGTTGAGATCAGACATGTGATTTGTACGCTTTGAAGGTTTGGGAATTGGAAACTCGGATGAGTAGACGATTTCATAGTGGAGGGTTGTAGAGACGTAGCTAAGGTTAATTGGATGATAGTGTATGTTGTTGAGATTCAGTCAATTTTTGACCTTCAGAGGATCATTTGTCGATTAGGTATAACCAGATTGATTTTGGGTTGATTAGTACGCCCATTGGGGATAGGTGTTTTGCACCGAGTCGGATTGATTGACTCCATAGTGCTATTGTGAGGGGTGTCAGTTAGTGGTTAATAGGCTTTTCTATGCTCTGGGACGATCTAGGAGTTACCTGTCCATGCTTCGGGAGTGGCGATTAGTTTGTTTTAGGCACGTATGGTGGCGGTTCTGTTGTGGTCTTATAGAGGAGTTTGAGTAACGTAAAGTAGATGGGTATCATAAGATTTAGACGTATTGGTTGTCTTCTTTCAGATTCATGTGGCATGGTAGCGTCCAATGTTCCCGTGGTTATAGTAATGCACTTTGAGTACTTGATATCGGGTTCCGCGTGGTTGTGATTTGGAGCCAAGAAAAGTGTGGCATATAATATGGACCAACGGTGGGATGGGGTCGCCCATTGCGGCAAAGTTATGATGAGATATGATCCTTGCGTGTTGGAATCGTGCGTTTTGTTTCTGCGGTGCGTGAAGAGTTGTCAGCATTTTGTTGTGGTGTTACCCGTTAGTCTGGCGGGGTGGTTCTCTCACTTGAGTAAATTTATATGTTTGAGTTATGTGAGATATCATAACATTTCGTCTTGAGTAATGGTTATAGTTAGATACCATTTGTTCATATTTATGCAGGGTGTGGATGTATAATTCTGACCTTACAGAAACGTTCATATGTGGAATTGGATTTTAAGGCTTATGGGATAAATTAGATGAAATTTTTTTCAGATGTATTGTGTTATTAAGTCTGTTCCGGACAGGGTAACGTGGGGTCACCCCCGGGTGGGTGTGTGGTAAAGTTATTCGGCAATTTGATGACTTTTGGAACAACTCTTGGCACGTTCGAGGACGAACGTTTGTTTAAGAGGGGGAGAATGTAACGACCCGGACGGTCGTTCTGAGAGTATAGCCCCGTTTCCCCCATTCATGCTTCATGTTGTGTTGTTTAGATCATTTATGTTATGTTGGGTCGGTTGGCTCAGGTTCAGAGCAATTGTAGAGAGAAATGAGACACTTAGTCTCTTAAGTTTGGGTATTTAGTGGAAAAGTTAACCGGAAGTTGACTTATAGGTATATGGTCTCGGAACATGGTTTTTATGACTCGGGTAGCTTCGTTAGGTGATTTCGGACTTAGGAGTGTGTTAGAAATGTTATTCGGAGGTCCGTGGCAGAATTAGGCTTGAATTGGCGAAATAGAGTTTTTGGCGATTACCGGTTTGCAGTGGAAAATTACCTATCGAGGTCGCAATGGAATTCTGGAAGTTGGAACAAGTTCGTAGTGTCATTTGGGATGTGTGTGCAAATTTCATGTCATTCGGACATGGTTTGGTTAGTTTTGGCATCATTGGCGAATTTCGGAAGTTTAGAAATCCTTAAGCTTGAATTTCGAGTAAGTTCGGTGTTTTGTTGTTGTTTTGGGTGTTCTGAGGGTTCGACTAAGTAAATGGGATAATATGTGGTGTGTTGGTATAATTATTTGAGGCCCCAAGGGACTCGAGATTGATTTGGGATGGTTAGCGGAGGTTTGGACTTGGAAAGTGCAGCAAAGCTGCTGTTGGTGCCAATTTACTGGTGTGGTCGCACCTGAGGATGGGGAGCCGCAGGTGCGGTGGGCCATGCTCAGATGCAGAAAAAGGAAGGCTGGCCTGGGAGGGTAGATGCATTATTTTGGTCGTACCTGCGAGTCCGCAGGTGCGAGACGAGGGCCGCATGTGCGGAAGTGGAGATTTAAGTCATGGTCACAAGTGCACACCTGGGACCGGAGATGCGAGAAATGTTCCGCAGGTGCGGTGATCGCTGGGCAGAAAGTATAAAAGAATGCCTTCGCGAATTTTCTTATTTCCACAATTTTTGAAGACGGGTTTGGAGCTTTTTGAGGGGGTTTGAAGAGGTATTCAAGGGGGAACCCATTGAAGTAATGTTTTTTAACCGAATACTTGATTTTATAGTAAATTCTATCTGATTAAGCATGAGATTTGTGGAATTAAGGAAGAAATTTGGGGGATTAAGGCTTGAAAAATTGGAGAGCTTAATGTGAGGATTTGAAGGGTCATTTGTCGTCGGATTTTGATATTTTTGGTATGAATGAGCTCGTGAGTGAATAGGGATTTCAGTTTTGTTAAATTTTGTCAAATTCCAAATTCAGGATTTGTGAGGTAATTTGATAATTTTGATGTGGGCTCCGCTCTTTTAGCATATATTAATGATATAATACTGATTTTGGTTTGATTCGGGGTGATTTGTTGCTGAGTCGAGCGGGAAGGGCATTTCAGAGTAGAGTTTTGGCTTGATTGAGGTAAGTAACGCTTCCAAACTTTGTTCTGAGGGTTTGTTACCCTGAATTTCATGTTATGTGACTAGAATTTTGTGACGCACATGCCAAGTGACGGGCGTGCGGGCATGCACCGTGAGACCGTGACCTGGTTCATTCCATGACATTGTTTAATGGGTCTTTCGTGTTGATATTTGGGCTTCTATCTATGTGATTAAAGTAAACATGTTGGAAATCATGCTAGATGGCCTTACGCCGGTCCTATTGAGACCCGAGCGGTCGTCTTAATTCAAACCATGCGTGAAATCATGCTAGACCTTATGTTAAGCTTCACGCCGACATTGTTAAAACATGAGTGGGCATTTATTGCTTTCATCACATGTGTTTCATTGACATTATATACTTAGTCTTGTCATTGCATATCATATCATGTCTCAGTCTCAGAAATTGTTTTTTTGCACATTGTATCATTGATTCAGGATAGTTCATGCATTGCGAGACAATGTGAGCGAGACTGCAGAGTGATGACTGAGTGAGGCCGAGAGCTTGATATTGAGTGACAGTTGTAGGATGGGGTTGCACACCGCAGCATGTTATATTGGTTATGCCTTGATCTGGCTTATGATAGCACTTGGGCTGTAGGATCCCCTCCAGAGTCTATAACACACCCCTCGTGAGCGCAGTGATATTTGAGGGATGGATCTTCCTTGGACATGGATCTTGTCCGAAGTGGTTATGCTTGGGGATGGATTTTCCCCATGAGGCTGGATTGGCTTGTTTCCGTCGATACTGAGCAACTGAGGCTAGTGAGGTGTGTACGTATTATGGGATGGATCTTCCCTGGGCCGTTGAGCCATATACAGTACCGAGTGGTTGTGAGGTGTATCATTATCTGGAGATGGATCTTCTCCTTAGGTCTGGATCGGCCTTCTTCAGTACTTAAAGACTTTTGTCTGATGTGTATGTATTCTGGGATGGATCTTCCCTGGGCCATCTGAGCCATATAAAGTACTGAGTGGACGAGTATTGGAGAGTGGGAGCACATTGTGCATTTCATACTGTTGACGCATTGGCATGTGCTAGAAATTGTGTTAAAAATATCCTGAACTATCGCAGTTGCATTTATCATATTACTCGAACTGCTTTTATTATACTACAAACATGTCTACATTGTTGCTTAAAGGATATTGTTGTGAACATGGAGGTTTGGTCCGTCACTACCTCTCGGACCACAGTTTGGGCTTGTTACATACTGAGTTGGTGTTATCACATTACTCTCTGCACCTTGTGTTTTTATTCATGTGCCATGATTGAGTGAGAGGTGGTTTACTCTCTTTGGAGCACTTTGGAGATTGCAAGGTAACTGCACTGCGTCCGCAGTCTTGCCTTTCACCATCCTATTTTGTCATTTTTGTTTATTCTTAGACTTGTTGTATTAAGGGAACAATACAAGATTTTGTATTTCCTTTTAGTTGCTCATGACTGATGACTACGGATTTTGGGTCGGTATTTAAATGTTTTACCTAATTTTATTTTTTTTGAAATGCTAAAAGAGAAGAGTTATGAAATACTAGAAAATATTGAATCAACAAAAGGTTTCTTATGTTATGCACAGTGAATTGGCTAGCCTAGTATCACGATAGGCGCCATCACGATCGGGTTGGTTTTCGGGTCGTTACACCGGGTCCTTCAGGACTGCAGATGCTCCCTGATGTATCCGAGCATGAAATTATTTAGAATTTTGATCCACCCGAGCATTTATTTCCCTAGTAAACCTCACTAGTTCCATTTTGAAAGAATCGTCTGCTTTTTTTATTTTCAGATTTTCTACTGGCACCACCTGCTTCATTGTTGTTTCTATGAACTCCCCCTGTAATGGTGTTACCGGTTCTTGGTACCGTCTGATTTAAAGGGGCGTCGGGAGGCTCGAACTCCACCATTTGAATTATTTGAAGCCCACAATATTGCTTGTTGAAGCTTAGTTATTATCCAGACCTGTCTTTAGAGATGATCCATAATTTCCCGTTGTTGTGCTCTTAACATTTTTCGCTATTATAGCCATCGGCTCACCATCCGTATTATCTGGGGTAGGAATGCTTTCATGTCGAGTTTTTCATTCTATTCGGTCAGGAGTTAACTCATTCCCATTGAGACAGGTTTCACTACTTTAACCATCCTGTTGATTTTCATCGTGGAGATTGTCCACGGGCTCGTCGTTGTAGTTTGTCCCAATATTGAACGAGTTGTTGCTATCATTGTGTGCCATAATTGTAGTACGCTTAAAGCAAAAACCCTTTAAAGCACATTAATTAAGATGAACATATCAAAGTAACATCATAATTGTCTATGGCCAAGGTGGGCGCCAAACTGTTTGTTCGTAAAAATGGTACAGTTGAATTTGTAATGTGGTTTATAGACACGTGGATTAAATTGGTTCGAGAAATGTAAGGTAACAAAGGGCAGAGTAAGTAAATTTCTGCTAACTAAATTTTGATTATTTCATTCTCTCACATATGATGAGGAAACGTACTACTGGTCAGGATGATCAACCACCAACTAGGCCTGTGAGAGGCCGAGTCCGCGGTCGAGGCCGTGGTAGAGGGATGGGTGCAACCCGTGCAGCGACCGGGGCAGTACCTATGGGCCATCCAGTTACTCTAGATCAGGTCCCAGTCGCAGATGTTCCAGTGGGACCGGCTCATGAACCAGCTGTGCCTATTGTTATTCCGCGTCATCAGGATACCTTGGCCCAAATTTTGACCACATGCATCACTCTTCCTCAGGCGGTCACTATTTCTACATCAACAACTACTTCTCAGGCTGGGGGAGTCACCCATACTCCCGCCGCCCGTACACCTGAGCAGGTTGTTCAGGGACTCCAGACACCGGGGGACGCCCCAGCCCACCCGGTTGCACTTGTTCATGATTTGGTGATTCCCGTCATGCCAAATGACGAGCAGCGCAGGTTGGAGAGGTTTGGTAGACTTCAGCCCCCGAACTTCAACGGTACTGAGGGCGAGGATGCCCAGGGTTTCTTAGACAAATGTTAGAGGATGCTTCGTACAACAGGGATATGGGCAGTGGAGTCTCATTTACTACCTTCCAGTTTTCGGGAGTTGCCTTTACTTGGTGGGAGGCTTATGAGAGGCGTAGGACGGTTGGTGCAGCGCCCCTTACTTGGAAGCAATTTTCCACTTCCTTACTACCTTCCTATTTTCGGCAGATGCAGTATTTTGGTCGTACCTGCGAGCCTGCAGGTGCGAGATGAGGGCCGCAGATGTGGAAGTCGGGATTTAAGTCATGGTCGCAGGTGCTCACCTGGGACCGCAGGTGCGAGAAATGTTCCGCATGTGCGGTGATCGCTAGGTAGAAAGTATAAAAGGATGCCTTCGCGAATTTTCTTATTTCCACCATTTTTGAAGACGGGTTTGGAACTTTTTGAGGGGTTTTGAAGAGGGATTCAAGGGGAAATGCGTTGAGGTAATGTTTCTGAACCTATTATATGGTAAATTCGGTTTGATTAAGCATGAAATTTGTGGGATTTAAGGAACAAATTTGGGAGATTAGGACTTGAAAAATTTGAGAGCTTAATGTGAGGATTTGAGGGGTCATTTGTTGTCGGATTTGATGTTTTTGGTATGTATGAACTCGTGAGTGAATAGGGATTTTAGTTTTGTAAACTTTTGTCGAATTCCGAGACCTGAGCTTGGGGTCGGGTTTGGCCAAATTGGGGATTTGTGGGGTAATTTGATAATTTTGATGTGGGCTTCGCTCTTTTAGCATATATTATTGATATAATACTGATTTTTGTTAGATTCGGGGCGATTTGTGGTTGAGTCGAGCGACAAGAGCATTTCAGAGTAGAGATTTGGCTTGGTTGATGTAAGTAACGCTTCCAAACTTGGTTCTGAGGGTTCGAAACCCCGAATTTTGTGTTATGTGACAAGAATTTTGTGACGCACATGCCAAGTGACGGGCCTGCGAGCGTGCACCGTGAGATTTGTGACCTGGTTCATTCCATGGCACTGTTTAGTGGTTATTTCTTGTTGATATTTATGCTTCTATCTATGTGATTAAAGTAAACATGTTGGAAATCATGCTAGATGGCTTTACGCCGATCTTGTTGAGACCCGAGTGGTCGTCTTAATGCAAACTATGCTAGAAATCATGCTAGACCTTATGTTAAGGCTTCACGCCGACATTGTTGAAACCCGAGTGGGCATTTATTGTTGTCATCACATGTATTTCATTGGCATTATATACTCAGTCCTGTAATTGCATATCATATAATGTCTCACTCTCCGAAATTGTTGTTTTACACATTATATCATTGATTCGGGCTAGTTCATGCATTGCGAGCCCATGTAAGCGAGACTGGGGAATGATGATTCCGTGAGGTCGAGAGCCTGATATTGAGGGACAATTGTGGGATCGGGATGCACGCCGCTTCATGTTATATTGGTTATGTATGGATCTGGCCTATGATAGCGCTTGGGATGTAAGAGCCCATCCGGAGTTTGTAACACACCCCTAGTGAGCGCAGTGATATTTGAAGGATGGATCTTCCCTGGACATGGATCTTGTCCGAAGTGGTTATGCTTGGGGATGGATTTTCCCCACGAGGCTGGATTGGCCTCTTTCCATCGGTACTGAGCGACTGAGGTTAGTGACGTGTGTACGTATTCTGGATGGATCTTCCCTGAGCCATTGACCAATATACAGTACCGAGTGGTTGTGCGGTGCATCATTATATCGAGATGGATCTTCTCCTTAGGGCTGGATCGGCCTTCTTTAGTACTGAGAGACTTCTGTCTAATGTGTATGTATTCTGGGATGGATCTTCCTTGGGCCATGTGAGACATATAGTGTACTGAGTGGACGCGTATTGGAGAGTGGGAGCACATTGTGCATTTCATACTATTGACGCATTGGCATGTGCTAGAAATTGTGTTATAAATATCCTGAAATGTCGTAGTTGCATTTATCATATTAATCGTACTGCTTTTATTATACTATAAGCATGTCTACATTGTTCTTAAAGGATTCTATTATGAATATGGAGATTTGGTCTGTCACTACCTCTCAGCCCACAGTTTGGGCATGTTACTTACTGAGTTGGCGTACTCACATTACTCCGTGCACCTTGTGTGCAGATTCATGTCCCAGGATTGGGTGAGATCTGGTTTACGCTCTTTGGAGCACTTCGAAGATTGCAAGGTAGCTGCACGGCATCCACAACCCTTCCTTTCTCCTTCCTATTTAGTCATTTTTGTTTATTCTCAGACTTGTTCTATTAAGGGAACAATACCGGATTTTGTATTTCCTTTTAGTTGCTCATGACTGATTACTCCGGATTTTGGGTCGGTATTTACATGTTTTACCTAATTTTATTTGTTTTAAAATGCTAAAATAGAAGAGTTATGAAATACTGGTAAATATTGAATCAACGAAAGGTTTCTTATGCTATGCATAGTGAATTGGCTAGCCTAGTATCACGATAGGCGCCATCACGGTCGAGTTGGTTTTGGATTCGTTACACCGGGTCCTTCAGGTCTGGAGGTGCGCCCAAAATCTGATGTATCCGAGCATGAAATTATTTAGAATTTTGATCCACCCGAGCATTTAGTTCCCTAATAAACCTCATTAGTTCGATTTTGAAAGAATCGTCTGTGTTTTTTTTATTTTCAGATTTGCTACCGGCACCACCTGCTTGATTGTTGTTTCTTATGAACTCCCCCTGTAATTGTGTTACCGGTTCTTGGTGCCGTCTGATTTAAAGGGGCGTCGGGAGGCTCGAACTCCACCATTTGAATTATTTGAAGCCCACAATATTGCTTGTTGAAGCTTAGTTATTATCCGGACTTGTCTTTAGAGATGATCCATAATTTCCCGTTGTTGTGCTCTTAGCATTTTCACTGTTATAGCCATCGGCTTACCATCTGTATTATGTGGGGTAGGAATTCTTTCATGTCGAGTTTTTCTTTCTACTCGGTCAAGAGTTAACTCATTCCCATTGAGACAGATTTCACTACTTTAACCATCCTGTTGATTTTCATCGTGGAGATTGTCCACGGGCTCGTCGTTGTAGCTTGTCCCAATATTGAACGAGTTGTTGATATCATTGTGTGCCATAACTGGAGTTCGCTTAAAGCAGAAAACCCTTTAAATCACGTTAGTTAAGATGAACAGATCAAAATAACATCACAATTGTCTATGCCCCAAGGTGGGCGTCAAACTGTTTGGCCGTAAAAATGGTACATTTGAATTTGTAATGTGGTTTATAGACACGTGGATTAAATTGATTCGAGAAATGTAAGGTAACAAAGATCAAAGTAACTAAAATAAAGAAAATTAAAGAAAGAACAATCCCGGGCTTTAGAATGTTCCCACCGGGATCAGGAATAATTGAAAATCCCGACAACATTTGTATAAAGCTTGAGAGAAAGAATAGTAGTCTTTTATTATAAGTGTTTCTTGATGTGTTACATTAAAACGAAAGTCTTTATTTATACTAGAGCTATGAGGTGTGTGATCTACCAATTATGTCCCATCGATTGCCAATAATAATGCTACAATAAAAGGTAATAAAGAGCAACAGTCATATCTTGAAATACTTCTTATCCGGCCACAGGTTTGTATCCTACGTGAACATGATTGAATCATTGTTGATTTGTCATCCTTGAGACGTGTTGCCTTCTAATTCATTCATCTTCTGAGATCGATTTTCTTCTATAAAAACTTCTCATAAATAATAAAATGAGTTTAAAAAAATTAAAGTTAAATTGTTTCTAAATATAAATATATACTATCATTCTTTTTCTGACTAATTAAAAAAAGAAAATTTGTCATATCAAATGAAACCTAGGAAGTATTCATATGTAAGTCGACTAGTCAAGAGATCACGCCTTCCATTACCTCGACATTTAGTTGTTACTACTTCTATGCCTCTAACATCTTCAAAATTAAAAACCAAGTCGTACATTTGAGTGATGCTTAAAACTGATGATCTGCCAGTTGTCATAATTCTTTTCTCGCTCATCTCAGATTATCGAGTGCCTTAATCTTCTAAGATGGGAGAGGGGCAGGAGCGAAGTCCACCTTGGCCGCGAACACGATGGGTTTGCTTCAATCGTGGTAAACCGCAAATATTTAAGCCGAATTAGGAGCGAGAAAAAGCAGTTTCGGATAAGTAGCTTGCACGAATACCACGTATGTTGAGATCAAAATTATATTTACTTGCATTAACTTGCCCAAGTATCATGTTTACTTGTTATTGTCATATATGTTAGATTAAAAATTATTCAAAAACCTGCTATTAAGTCCGGTTAGTGATTAGTACTTATTATTTGGACATGAATTTTAAATTCATTTTATAGTGTTTCACGATCATGCCATATAAATTTATGATTACATTCACTTTTTCATGGTCATTAGTATTAGGCTTGTGTATATTTTGGTAAATACCGTATAAAAAATCCAAAATTTTAGTATTTGGTATTCGGTAAGATATTTGGCATAAATTTTTAAAAAATTGGTATTAGGTATGATATTTGATATTTTAGTTAATAAAAAACAGAAATATCGATATTGTACATAATATATATTATATTACACAATACACATATTATTAATTATACCATACAAATAAAAAATCTGAAATTTTACTTTTCTTTATTCTTTAAGTTCATCAATTAACTCTAAGTTAATTAACAAGACATTTCAATTACCAAATTTATTCCTCTATGTACAATTTCTCTCTTTTGGTTGATATTTGCTGGTTATGAAAAAAAAATTTGTCAGCAAACATTTTCAATTTCACACTTTAATTAAGAATATTATAGTGTATGGCTCTATGCAGTAGTTAGTATTCCAACCGAATAAACCAAAGTTACCGAACCGAATAAAGCGAAATCGAAAAGAGAAAAATTGAACCATACCGAGTTTAATTAGGTGCGGTATTGGTATAGCATTTTAAAAAATCGAATACCGAACCAAAATGTCTAAATACTGTACTGGACCGACCAACGAACACCCGTAATTAGTACATGTTGATTTTGTAAAAAAAATTTGACAACTCTAATTGGCCCTAAGATTTCGTAGGTTCCATTGGAAACGAACCAATTAACGAATATTAATTGCTTCACCATGACTTTTGGGTTAATTTTATGACGTTTTAGGGTCATGCATACAAATTTATAGATATAATCGATTTATCTTTTTGCTTATTAATATCGTTACTACTGCCCCCGAAAGCTCTGCTCCCAAAACCAGGATTCCTACTGTCCCATCTTGATTTCAACGCAAAGTTTTACATTCTTGTTTAATTTATTTTATCATCTTTGGGATCAAATCGATTCACTTGTCTATAGACCAGCTGTACTGTTTTACGAATAAACTATTTGGCGCCCAAAATGAGGTTTAGACAGTTGTGTAATTAAGTTGATCCTTGCATCTATTACTAATACGTTTGATTCTTTGTTATTAGACAAAATCATAAAAAATGGTAGATAACGATATCAACATCACACACAATGTTGAGGCTCAAGGAAATAAGTCTGTATGAAGATTCGACTAGTGATACCCGCAACGTGGAGGATGAGGCCATGTTGGTCCATGGCGGGCAATATCTACGTCATGTTCGATAGGCATCTCTCACGACATGATCAGGTCGTGACGGAGTTGAGGCAGGCGTTGTCGGGTGCTTCCAACAACGCGAATGCACGAGGTCCAGTTCGTACCGGTACTCTCGCAAGAAAAACAACGCAGAGGGTTGAAAACAAAACCCGAGGGGCAAAGTCGGCTTTGACAAGGCCGAGGAGAACAATAGCGGATCCAGAAACAACAGTGACAATGATCCCTTTAAAATCGAACTTATGTGATTTATGAGGGAAATAAATGCCCAAATGGATCAAATTCTTGGAGCACCACCAGTATTGAAAGGACAAGACTCAAAGAGATACACCAAATTGCCATTCAAACCAAGCGCAATACTAGAATTGATCATGAAGTGGTTAAAAATGAAGACGTGCTGAAGCATGATGGGACTTCGGATCCTCAGGAACACATCACCACCTACAGAACATCGATGAAGGGGAACGATTTAGCTCCACACGAGTTTGAGTCATTTTTACTGAAGAAATTGGGGGAGACACTCACGAAGGGGGCCCTGACATGGTATTCAATCTTACTCGAGTACTCAATAGATTCCTTCTAGATGCTAGTTGATTCTTTTATCAAATCCCATGCTAGGGCCCGAAAGGCCGACATATTCAGGATAGGCCAAGGAGAGTCTAAATTTGTGAGGAAGTTCGTGACCAGATTCCAGAAATAAGGATGTTGCTGTTGTCTGTACCGGACAAATGGGCAGCTGAAGCATTTACTAAAGGGTTGAATCCCATAAGTTCTGATGCTTCCAAGAAATTGAAGGAAAGTTTGCTCGAGTTCCAGGCAATGACATGGGTGGATGGTCACAACCGTACAAGTCAAAGATAATAATTAAGGATGATCAACTCGATTTCCTGGCATCAACCAAGGGTCAGGACAAGGACCAGGACCAGGACCAGGAGAAGAATAAAGAGAAATCAGAGGGTGATTTCGACACAAATCGACGATCTTCAAGAGGTTGATTTTTGATGAAAGGGCCGAAGGACACGACAGAGGTTTCTTGTAGGCTGACATATTCACTACAGATAGGAGAGCCGATCGCGGACATAATAAAAGATCATTGCAGGACAAGAAGATATCCGCTTCTTGGTACTCCTCCTACCTAGGCTTTCCAAATACAACATCAACGTCCTCATAGTGTAACTAGTGTTAGCTATGAGAAAATTAAGGAGGCACGATTCCCGAAATCAACGAGATCCAATCCCAGTTAGAGGGATCATAATTTGTGGTGCGAATACCATGGGACCAACTGTCATCGGACTGGCGAGTGCCAGCATTTGCGCGAGCGACATTGCTAAAAAATTGCTACCTTGGATATATCTTAAGCAATCACGCTATAAACAACTACGGCCGCAATTGTTATAATGCGGAACCTTCGAAAGCTAAAGAAAATCCTCCACATTTGATGGTGTGACATAATTTCCGTGGTAGGGGGAGTGGGGAAGAGATTAATGGTGTGACATTTTTGTCGGCAAAAAAGAAGAAGGTATCATTAACCCACAAGAAGAGACTTTGGGAAGTTGTTGAGGATGACATTACGTTTAAGGAGGAAGACACAGATGGACTACTGCTTCCGTACAACGATGCC
The DNA here is from genome assembly GCA_005239505.1 of Nicotiana paniculata. Classification (NCBI taxonomy): domain Eukaryota; kingdom Viridiplantae; phylum Streptophyta; class Magnoliopsida; order Solanales; family Solanaceae; genus Nicotiana; species Nicotiana paniculata. The sequence continues at coordinate 77,244 of ML332612.1, forward strand.
TTGGCAATCTCGTTAAATGCCTTAGATTTTATAATTAATTGTGTTTGGTGGACCTAGGAAGTTCAGCCAAAAGTATACAATGGAGAGTGTTGGAGTAGGCCAAACTGATCGGAAGTATCATTCCGGCCATAAAACTCCTCACCAGGTTCAATCTGGCAAGCGTGACAACCCGAGGAGAAATCTTTCTGCCCACGAATGCCAAAGGGTGATGAAGATTACTCTTTTCGAGGTAGTAGATGGCGATATGAGATAAAATATTATCCTGGGGAGATCATGGTTGCACGAGATGAAGGTTGTTCCATCAACATATCATCAATTGCTGAAATTCCCAACTCCTGAGAGAATTAAACAAATAAGAGGTGATCAACCGGAAGCAAGGGAGAATAAGGCAATCTTAGTTTCCAGTAGAAAAGGGAAGGACCATGTATCATAGCTATTACAGGAACTAACGCCTGCTCCCGAGCTGAGAGAAGGCAACTAGGGGGAGAAGTCGTCGGACTCCTATCAGGTACAAAGATATTCCCAGGTACTAGAGGTAACAGATGCAGCAAAATCCACAGCGGAAGAACTTGAGTAAGTCGCGTTGTTCGAAAAGTTCTTGAGTAGGAAGTTTCACTTGGGGACAGGATTAAGCCCCGAGCTCAGGTCTGTATTTATCGAATTTCATAAATTTAATATTGAGTATTTTGTGTGGTCGCATGCGTATATGACGGGTATCCCGCTATAAATGGCCGTGCACAAACTAAGCTTGGATCCTAACATCCCTCCGACAAAGCAGAAAAATTGTCCCATTACCAAGGTTAGAAACAAATTTGTCAAAGAAGAGGTAACTCGTTTGCTTGATATCGGTTCAATCTGAGTGTGAAGTATCTTGACTGCCTGGCTAACGTAGTAGTAGTTCCAAAGAAGAATAATAAAGTTTGGATGAGCGTAGACTATAAGGATCTAAATAAGGCGTTCCTCAAAGACTGGTTCCCATTTCCAAACATTGACCAAACGATTGATGTGACGACCGGGCACGAGTTAACGAGTTTCCTCAATGCTTACTCCAAGTACAATCAAATCAAGATAAACCCGTAGAATCAAGAAAAAACTTCGTTCATAACAAACTTCAGCACATATTGTCATAATATGATGCCTTTCGAGCTAAAGAACGTCGGAGCCACTTATTACCGTCTCATAAACAAAATGTTTGAGAAACATATAGGGAAAACTGATGTTTATATAGATGATATGCTGTTTAAGTATTTGAATGTAGGTGATCATCTTAAATATTTGTAAGAAATCGTTGACATCCTAAGATAGCACAACATGAAGCTTAACCCTGAGAAGTGTTCATTCGAAGTCAGCTCTGGGTAAGTTTTGGAGATCCATGGTGTCGCAAAGGGAGATCGAAGTCAATTCCGATAAAATTAAATCCATCGAAGACATCCCTGACCAGATATCAAGCCTGAAAGAGGTTTAAAGGTTGACATGAAGACTGACCGCTTTAAGAAGATTCATTGCGCGATCTTGAAAAGATTCCATCACATATTTTCACTCCTCAAAAGAAGAACAACTTCGAATGGCATCTGGAATGTCAGTAGGCTTTGAAGGATTTTAAAATTTATTTGTCGAGTCCTTCATTACTGTCAATACCGGAGGAAGGCGAACAAGTGTTGATCTACTTAGAAGTCTCAGAAGTAGAGGTTAGTGTCGTTTTAGTCCGTGAGGATGAAGGTACGCAATCTCCTATCTATTATGCTAGTAAAGTTTTAACGGGAGCATAAACGCGCTATCCATATCTGGAAAAATCGGCCAAAACTCTCGTAATCGATGATCGGAAGCTTAGGCATTATTTCAAATGTCATCCGATAGCGGTGGTGACAACTTTTCCCCTGTGGAATATCCTTCATAAACCTGAACCTTCCGGTAGGCTGGCCATGTGGGCAGTCAAAATGAGTGAATTTGACTAGAGTATAAACCTAGGATTGCGATTAAGTCATAAGTTTTGGCTGACTTTGTCGCCGATTTTAGTCCTGGACTGTTACCTTTGGCTACCAAAGAAGTAGTGATGGTTTCATAATCGACATTAGGAGTTTGGACTTTGTTCACGGATGGAGCTTTTCAATGTTTAAGGGTTCGGTCTCGGCGTAGTACTTATCGCGCCCTTGGGGGAAACCCTAAGGCAGGCCATAGTGAAAGTCCCGTCTCTACTTGCGTGGTTCAAGGAATGGTCAATTACTCACATCCCGAGAGAAGAAAATGCAGAGACAGATGCAATAGCCAATCTGGGATCGTACATGGAAATGAAGGGATTGGACTTCGGTATGGTCGTGCAGCATATGCATTCGGTATTGGACGCAGACAACTATTACAAAGTAAAAGCAACAATTTGGTATGTGACTGGAGAAATAAGATCACTGACTATCTCGAGTACAGAAAATTTCCTGAAGATTCCAAGGCATCTCGGGCACTGCACACTAAAGTGACTCGATACAACTTCAAGGGAGGTCAATTGTATAGAAGATCTTTCCAAGTCCCATTGGCTCGATGTTTGGGAGCTTCCGAAGCTAACTATGTCATGAGAGAAGTCCACGAAGGGATCTCCGGAAATCGCTCGGGCGCAGATTCCTTAGTGTTAAAGCTAATTAAAGCAGGATACTACTGGTACAGGATGTAACAACCTTAAGGATTATGTATAGAAATGCGATTAGTGTTAACGCCACACATCATTGGTACATAAACTGGCAGATCTACTGCACTCAGTTTTGTTGCCTTGGTCATTCATGAAGTGGGGAATGAATATATTTGGGCCGTTGCCGCCAGCCCCCTATAAGGTAAGATTTCTTCTGATTTTAACTGACTATTTTTCTATGTGGGTTGAAGCAGGTCCTTACCAAAAAATGAACGCCAGCGAAGTGGTAGATTTCTTGTGGGAGAATATAATTTGCAGATTCGAGAGCCACAATTTATAGGCATAAAGGTCGAAAAATTCCTTGAAAACTTGAAAATCAAAAGGATCACATCATCATCCTATTATTCGAGCGTAAATGGTCAAGCAGAACCAACAAACAAGGTGATTATCCAAAATCTCAAAAAGAGATTGGAAGCATCCAAAGGAAAATGGGCCGAAGAGCTACCAGGTGTACTATGGGCGTATCGAACAATGACCAAATCAAACACGGGGGATACTCCTTTCTCTCTTGTATACGGAGCATAAGCCTTGGTCCTGGTGGAAGTAGGGGAACATATCTTGAGATATTTCCGGGCGGACGAAGGAACAAATAATGAAGCATTGGTTGTCAAATTGGAGCCGCTCGACGAACGCAAGGTTTGGCACATATAAGGATGGCAACCAAAAAATAGAGAATGGGAAGATATTACAATAAAAGAGAAAACCTCCATTATTTCAAAGTAGGAGACTTGGTTTTAAGAAAAGTAATTCAGAACGCCCGGAGATCAACGCAGGAAAACTAGGTTCGACGAAGGAAGGCCCCTACAGGTTTCAGTTGTCACCGAGAAAGGGTCATATGAATTGAAAAATCAAGACAGAGTAAAGTTATCGAGCAACTAGAATATGGCACACCTAAAAAGGTACTATTGTTGCCAAGCATCACCTATACTGAAAGTATCTGTTGCACTCTTTTTCCCTTCGTGCAACGTTTGTCCCAATTGGTTTTTTCTGGCAAGGTTTTTAACGTGGCAACATTGGAAAGCATACTATGAAGGAAGCTTCATCAGCAACAATGTCAAAAGGTCCGATATCCCTAGGGTTCAAATTGCCCTTCTTCTCGAACCTCATAACACCCTTCATGGGTGAAACCTGGAGTAAGACCCGCTCCCCAACCGTGAATGCAACATCGTGAACCTTCCAATCCGCCTAACTACTCTGTCTAAATTGGGTTGTGCAAAGCCTCTGTTGAATCAATTTAACCTTTTCCAAAGCTTCCTAAACCAAGTTTGTACCAATAGCCTAGCCTGACCCGTCTCGAACCAACCCACTGAAGACCGACACCGCCTCCTATACAAGTCCTCATACGAAGCAATCTAAATGCTCGAATGACAACTTTTGTTGTAGGAAAATTTCGCAAGTGGCAAGAATTGATCCCTAAAACCCCCAAACTATATCACACACGCACAAAGCATATCCTTCAATATCTGAATAGTGTGCTTGGACTATGGGTCAATCCGACGGTGGAATGTTGTACTCAACTCAACCCAAGGTCCCATTTCTCGATGTATGGCCTTCCGGAATCGTGATGTAAAAGGCATACCTCGATTAGAGATGACGGATACCGACACACCATGAAGTTTGACAATCTCGCGAATATAAACCTACGCCAGCCCCTCTGAAGAATAGGTAGTCACCATTGGAATAAAATAAGCATACTTGGTCAGCCTATCCAGAATCACCCACACGCATCGAACTTCTTCTGAGTGTGTGGGAGCCCAACAACAAAATCCACAGTTACCCGCTCCCATTTCCACTCCCATTCAATCCACCTAGCCGCTGATGCTCATACTTCACATACTGACAATTTAGGCACCGAGCTACATACTCCACTTTGTTGATTATCCAACTCCAAATGGCTCGAATCTAGCCAACATAACTTCATACTATATATATACTCTAGGAAACTATTTCGAACAATAAAATTACGATCTTTATAAAGAAATAAAAAGTCTCCTCAAAAGTTAACTCAAAATTCACTAGGGTGAGCATCTCGGAGCTCGACCGAAACTACAAAATTCGAACACCATTCGATAACGAGTCCATCCATACAAGAATTACTCAAATTCGACCTGAAATCGCTTTTCAAATCCTCCAATTTTAGCCTAAGAAGTTTAATAATTTTTCCCCAACTTTCTAACACAAACACTAATTAAATGATGAAATAAACAATAGATTCATTAAATATAGTCCAATCTAGCAGAATGATTTCTTTGAAAATCTCTCGAAAAATTGCCACGAACCGAGCTTTCTAGGTCAAAAATATGAAAATCAAATTCAAACCCTCGAACTAGGCCTTTTCTTCCCAGTGATCTCACTTTTGCGGGCATGGGTTCGCATCTGCGACGCCGCACCTGCAGAAAATTCATCGCATGTGCGGTCCCAACTTAAGATTAGGATATTCCTCTTCTGCAGACAAATCGCGCATTTGCGCATCCGCTCCTGCGGAGAATATGCGCATTTGTGCTCTCGTACCTGCAAAAGGGTTCTGCATCTGCACTCCTAGGCTTGGCCAGTCATTTACAACTCCTACGCTTCCTCTCTGGCTCTTGCGAGTCCGCTTCCATAAGACTCTAACCGCATTTGCGGTCTTGGCTGGGCAGACCACGAAATAGCTTTGTGGTTTGAGTACCGCTTCTGCGGTGCTGCACATGCGGCTCAAAGTGCTCATGTGCGATTGCACTAGACATAGCCAGCTTCAACAATCACACAAGTCAAAATTTGATTTGGATTCAATCCGAATCACACTTAGGCCCCCGTGACCCAGTCCAAATTTACCAACAAGTTCCAAAATACATAACAGACGTACTTAAGGGTAAAAATTACATCAAACAACATTGATTCTATGAATCGCAACCCCAATTCAAGCCTATGGAACTATGTATTTTCGAATTCCGAAACTACTTCATGCCAAAATAACTCCGATTGACTTCAAATTTTTGCATACAAGTCATAAATGACACGAAATACCTATTCCAACTTCCGGAATTGGAATCCGACCTCGATATCAATAAATTCAACTCTCGGTCATACTTTTCAACCTTCCAAACCTTCAATTTCCTAGATTTCACCAATTCAAGCCGAACTGACCTACGGACCTCCAAATAAACAATCGGTCTCGCTCCTAAGTTAATAATCACCATACAGAGCTATTGGAAACATCAAAACTCCATTCCGGAATCTTCTACACAAAAGTCAAACTACGATCAACTCTTTCAACTTAAAGTTCTGACTTAGGGACTATATGTACCATTTCACACCGAAACTCACCCAAAACCAAAACCAAACACCCTTGGCAAGTCAAGTAACTGTACAACTACATAGAGGAGGCAATAAGTAGGGGATAGGGGCTAAAATACTCAAAACAACTGGCAAGGTCGTTACAAGTGACGAGCTCAAAAAGGCACAGACCAAATCCAGATAATAACAATACAAATATAACATAGTACATAAATGTAGACATGCTCTCAAGTTCAGCAATTAAAGCTCAATATAGTAAAATATGCCAAGTATAGCCAGCATGAGAAATGTTACGTCTCTACTACTACATGACAAATATGCATGTTTCACGTAATGCAACGCAGTAATAAACTTATGTACTCACACTCTTAGAGTACGCAATCTCGCTTAGCACGCTCAACTGCTCAACACTCTCAATCACTTGGTACTTGCACTTGAGACTCGCACTCAGCACTCAACGGTACCTGCGCTCACTATTGGTATGTAATACTCCAGATGGGTCGATCCTGCCCAAGCACTAATATAAGGAAATATTGCATGCTACAACGTGCACCCCAACTCAGTCATTAATAAATTTGTCAATAAAACCTGCTACGACGTGCAACCCGATCTCATAAATATGACTCACAAGTCGGCCCTCAAACCCCAACTCAGTCATTAATCTCTCCAGTCGCTCGGGCTCACAAATCTCATGCCAATTAGCTCAAACAATGATAACATTATGTAACAATAAATGATAACAGAAACTGAGGTATGACATGCAAATGATGGATGTGAATGAGTACATAATTGCAATTTAAGCAGACAACTCAACAACAGAAATGACCTCAGTGAGTCCTGGTAGAATAAACATACAACTTAAGTGTGGTTTCTAACAAGGATCGCAACTCAATTACCCTGACAAGTAGGGTTTATATGAATAGCAACAAGATTTGATAACTACACAGTATCACAGAAACAACCGGGTTACAATTACCATGGTGCACACACACACACCTGTCACCTAACACGTGCATCACATCAGCACCAACCATTTAACACGAAAATCTAGGGATTAATACCCTCATACCAAGTTTAGAAGTGTTAGTTACCTCAAACCGCGCAAATAACAACTCCAACAAGCCTTTGATTCGCGAATTGGCCTCCGAACGACTCAAATCTAGCCACAAACAACTTAATAAAATCAATACAGGCTATAGAAATCGATTCCATATGATAAGTCAACCCAAAACACCAAAGTAAAAAAGTCAACCCAAAACGCCAGCCCCAGACACACGTATCAAAACTTGACAAAATTCACAAAAATCCGAATGTCCATTCAATAACGAGTCCAACTATACAAAAATCATCCAATTCCGTCCCTAAATTGCATTTCAAATCCTAAAAATAGAGCTTATGAAGTTTCCACAAATTTCCTCATTTTTTTCCAGCCCAAAGCACTAAATAATGGCAAAAACAACGATGGATTCGCATGTATTAATCAAATCCTAGTTAGAATCACTTAACTCAATAAACTCATTGAAAATGCCTTCGATTTTGAAATAATATAATGTTGCCTAGATGCGCTTCTTCGCGAATGAGGAACGTGCCTCGCGTTCGCGAAGCACAAAATCCTCAGCTACCCAAAATTCTCCTACACGAACGGCAGATGTTCCCTCGCGAATGCGATGACCACTGAACCCATGCCTATGCGAATGTAAACCATCTCCCGCAAATGCGAAGGCTTACATGCCTAGTGCCCCACCATCCTCATTCTTCTATACGAGCGCGAGTCCCTCTCGGGATCGCGAAGCACAAACTCCCTAGACCTTGGCGAACGTGAAGAACAAACTTTGCCAGTCACCCAGATACACACCGTGAATGCGAGACCTCTATCGCGATCGCGTAATAAGGAAACCAGACACCAGCAATTTCAACAACTCTACAAGGCCAAACTCAATCTGCAATCAATCCGAATATCACCCGAGGACCTCGTGACCCCATCCAAACATACCAACATATCCTAAAAAATCATATGAACTTAGTGGGACCCTCAAATCACATCAAACAACATCGAAAACACAAATTGTACCCTAATTCGAGCCTAATGAACTATTGAACTTACAACTTCTAAAACCAATGCCGAAAAACACCAAATCAACTCCGATTGACCTTAAATTTTTTACACAAGTTATAAATGACACAAACTTCCGAAATCAAAATTCGTGCCCGGTAAAAATAAATTCAACTTTAGGTCAAACTTCTAAACTTTCTAAATCTTAAACTTTACATCTTTTGCCAATTCCAGACAAAACGACCTACGACCTCCAACTCAATATTCGTACACACTCATAAGTCCCAAATTATCGTATGGAGCTATCAGAACCATCAAAACTCCATTCCAGAGTCATTTACATATAAGTCAACATCCAGTCAACTCTTTCAACTTAGCGTTTCAATGTTGGGAATAAGTGTCCCAATTCATTCAAAAATTTCCCCGGAACCAAACCATCCATCCTGGCCTGTCACATAACAACAAACAAGCATTAAATAAGCAATAAATGGGAGAACGTGGAGGCCCAAAATTTCTTTCCCTTCAAGATTAAACTCATAACCAACATAAAAGCCCAAACCTTAAACTTATTCCTAGCAACTTTCTTGCTTTCCAGATATTTGCATTAGAACAAAACGTCTTTGCATAAGAAATCAAAGATAATAAACAAATCGACATTTCAATGGAGAAAATCAAAGGAAATAGTAGTATAGTCTCATGTAGTCATTAAACAAAACATAGGCATGAAAAAAGTAATAACAGTAAAAACACGAAATAAAATAACAAAATTTGGAGATGGATTGAACATTATATCAAACAACAAAGTAAGGCAATATGATAATTATTAACACAAAGTAGTAAAAGAATAGAAAGAACACTGGTTTTGGTGAGTGAACAATGGTTCTATGGTGAAACTAGGTGAGGAGATGAAGTTTTTGTGTGATAAGATTATAAGGAAGAAGAAAGCTTGCAAGGTTTTTCTCGTCAGATTTCTCACCTCCCTTTTTTTCTTACTTATTCACTTCTTTTTTTCCCTTTGATTTTGTTCCTCTCTTTCTTGATTGGTGAAATGTCTCATGGTGAGCCACGTGACTAATTTTCCACCATATCATTATTCAAAAAGGAAGAAATAAGAGAAAAGAGTGCAAAGTAAAACCGAGTCCTCATTTCGAACATCCTAGATATCCCACGTTATAAGGAAATCAGGTCGTGTATAGTTCAAGTGGACTTAAATATGGAATGATGAGTTTGAGATTCGAGTAAGGTTTCGTCGAGGCTATGGTCCGCGGTCCTATTTATTAAATAAAATAAAAAGAATATTATATTAAAGAAAAAAAATACAAGATCCTATCTACTCTTCTTGTTCATGAGCATTGCATTTCCACTTGAAATCTTGTAAACCCGCATTAGAAGGTTGATGCTTTGAATTTGAAGCATGCTGACCCGCATTTGAAGGCAAATGCTTTGAGTTTGAGGCTTATTGACCCGGTGCCTTGAGATTGGAGATTGATCCTTTGAAGATTTGAGTTTGAGTTGAGACTTGGATTGACTCTTGAATGCTCACTTATTAAATAGAAGCCGAGAAGATGGATTTTGTGATTTTGGTCGATCTGTGTATTACGTCAAAGCTCGAACCCAACCGTCTTTGTGTTTGAACAACCTTCTTTTTTCGTTTAGAGTTTGGAACTTGATTCTTGGAAAGACGGGATGCTGACACATTATCAAAGCTAACTCCGACTATCTTGTGATCGAAAGACCTCTTTTTCCCCGCAAGAACTAAAACTGCAAGCTTTAATTGTCATAATATGTGCTTTACGGCGGGGTCTGTCAAAACCATCAAGGATGAACAAAACAAATAAATTATTTCTGCCCCAATTTGACACTAAAAAAGTTTAGTGAGTTATTAGAGAAAAGCAATAAACTATCTAATTTGTTGAAAGGAAGACAAAGAAAATAGTATAAACTAGCTATTTGAGGATATGCAATCACGGACTAGTACCTTGTGTTACCAAAAAGAAATGTAACCAGGGGTTGGAACCTGCATTACGGAAAAGAAATGTAAGCAGGGGTTTGCAAGTTGTATCAATAGGAAAGAATGTAACCAAGGGATGGCACCCTATATCACTAGGAGGAAATGTAACCAGGAGTCAGTACCCTGTATTACTAAAAGAAAATGTAACCAGGGGTTGGAACCCTGTGTCACTAGGAAGGAATGTAACTAGGGGATGGTACCACTATGTATTACTAAAAATGAATGTAACCAGGGGTTTGTACCCTGTATTACTGAGAAGGAGATGTAACCAGGTGTTGGCGCCCTATATTACTGAAAGGAAGTGTAACCAGGGATTGGAACCCTGTATTACTGGGAAGAAATGTAATCGGGGTTGACACCATGTATTACTGAAAAAGAATGTAATTAGGGGTTGGTACCTTATAATACTGAAAAAGGAATGTAACCAAGGGCTGCTTCCCTAGATTACTGATACGAGCTGAAACCCCATAGGCGAAAATGTTCTACCCGATTTAAGCTATGAAAAGCAGGCCTGGGCGAAGAGTACTTCTACCCAGAAATATGAGTTGGATCTCCCTAGGCGAAAAGGTTCTACCTGATTTAAGATACATAAAACAGCATAAGCGAAGAGTACTTCTACCTATATGAGCTGGATCTTCCTAGGAAGAATAGTTCTTCCTGGGTTAAGCTACGTAAAATAGCCTGAGCGAAGAGTACTTCTACCCAGAAGTATGAGCTCGATCTCCTTAAGCAAAAAGGTTCTACCTAGGTTAATCTACTTAAATCTGCCTGAGCGAATAGTACTTATACCCGAAAATATGAGTTGGTTCCCCATAGGCAAAAATGTTCTACCTGGGTTAAGCTACAAAATATGGAAGGTATGAACAATAGTAATGCATGCTGAAAATAAAGGACGATGAAGATTTTGAGGCACTTATCTTTGGTGACATTCATCCTTTGAGAATTGCCATTCTGCACTACTTTGTTTCTGTTTCCATCAAAGAAATATTATGGGTTTTCAGAGTGGTGGTCGGTTTGTGGCCTTGATAACTTGAGTATTTTGAATTCACGATCACTCCGTTGTTGAAGAGCTAATTCAGGCAGCATGGTAGCGAGGTGATCGAATACTCTATATTTCTTTCTAGAGATCTTGGCTTTCCGACGTTGCCCCCAACTATTTCATACCCTAATGTCCATGGTACCACTAAACCTTGTCCCTAAGGCAAGGGAAATTTTTCCCTTTAAAATAAAATTTAGTTGTCTTGCACCCAGCATCAGTTTGTGTTTGTAGTGCTATTAACTTTTCCCTTTAAGAAAGTCTTTCTTACAATCTTTTTAGTTGCATTGAAACACTTTGTTTAGCTTATCAAATTTGGTCTAAAATGGATTCGTTCATTTGTCGGTGCCCCAAATTCTGCTCGGTATTACGGGGGAAGTATAGCGAGTTTTGCAGTCATTTCTTTACTTCGCTTTTGATCCAAGACTATACTGAAAGGGGATCAAAGAAAATTATAGGTAAAAGGCAGAAGAGTAATAAAAAGTTAAAAATAATTATGTTTAAACAAAAGGTGTCCTTTTCGGGTGTCACGACCCAAACTGGAGGATAAGGACTAGCACCCGGGCCATACTTGCCGAGCACCAACGTACATTTTATCTAACCTTCTTTATTATCTTTAAGGTAGACGAGATCAATATAAATGGCAGATATGGATCATGAACAATAAACAATGAAAGATAATGGCATGAACCTACATCACATGTGATGACAAGACTACTAAGAAACTACATATAAGGTACGAGCTACAACGCTGACATGAAAGACTATACAACAAAAATTAGCCAACAAGGCATACCAACTATACATGAGTCGACACTTGTCTATTAGCCTCTAAAAAAGCGTATAAGTTATATAACATTGCCGGAAAAGGGCCCTGACATACCCATAATATCTAATAACAAAAATGCATACCAAGACCATGGCAAGTCCGAAAAAAGGATCTTGCCAATAACCGCTTAATTGGGAATCTTACTGTGGTGGGGGAGCTGCGTCTACCTGTCTACTAGGACATGCAGCATGACCTGCAACGTCCACAAATAAAAAGGATGTCAGTACGAATAAAGTGCTGAGTATGTAAAGTAGGAAAGCATAAGTAAGAACAGTAATGTAAACAGGGATATAGTATATACAAACTCTAACATCTGGGTGCCTCCGAGGGATACTGACATGAAATGCGTGATACATACATATATACACATAAACTTTTAAAACATACGCCTCTTTGGGC
>MDKI01057276.1:0-24635 GCA_005239505.1 Nicotiana paniculata
TATATATATATATATATATATATATATCTCTTGTGAGAAGTAAAAAAATCAGAAAAACTAATTGTGAAATACAATACTTGTGATATACAAACTAAAAAATTGGTGTGTATTTTATTTAAAAATTATTGTTTCTTTTTGTTTAATAAAAGTGTGATATACATTTTCGTATACACATTATTATTGTATTATACGCTTATATGTAAATAATGCATTTATTATTATGTTATACATTTTGAGATGCACATTATTATTGTGTTATACGTTGTGATATACAAACTATATTATAATTTTTTATCTTTTTAACACATGTGAGAAACAATTAAAAAGCCCAAAAAAATGATTGCAGAGATTTGGGAGAAAATCTTGAAAAATTTTCGAATACTAACAAAAAGAAAATTAAAACTTATTTTTAGGATGATGGTTGGACCATTAGAAGAGAAAGAAGAACATTAAATATTACATTTAAGCTATGCGTGCCACATGCTAAAAGATAGGTCTTTTTCTGACAATTATTGGACTAAGTGGGCGTTTAGACATAAGAAATGTAAAATTCCAAAAAAAAATTAAGCGAAAATAATATTTGAATATTAGAGTTATGTTTGAACATGAATATAATTTTGGGTTATTTTTTATGTTTTATGAGTGAAAATTTTGAAAAACAACTTTTTGTTATTTTACAAATTTTTGAAAAATTCCAAAATTCATCTTCAAGTGAAATTAAAAATTATATGGCTAAATATTGATCTCGAAAAAATGTGAAATTTTTTTTTGATGTCCAAACGGGCTCTAAGTTGTTATGCAATGCCAAATTCCCCGCCATCTATATGTGTCAATATCCCCTCTTTTTATGGGGGCTTTTGCATCCGTACCCACTTTTTGTGCCACATTTTAACTTATACCCGCTTTGTAAAAAAAATTACACCCGTACCCGCTTTTGCGCATACTTCAGCATGTGGGGCTGAAGTAGCAAAGGCAATCACGCAAAACTTCAGCATTATAGTAGACGTACCTGAAGTAGCTTGCGAACTTCAGCTCAGAGCTGAAGTTCCCAAGTTATAAAGACAACAACTTCAGCATACGGGCTGAAGTTCCCCAGTTATAAAGACAAATATTTCAGCATACGGGGCTGAAGTGCCCCCAGTTACACTGGGGAACTTCAGCTCTAGAGCTGAAGTTTTTTCTTTGTAAACTGGGGAACTTCAGAATCTTGAAAATTTTTCGAATACTAACAAAAAGGAAATTAAAACTTATTTTTACATCCGTGCCCACTTTTTGTGTCACATTTTAACTTATACTCGCTTTGTAAAAAAAATTACACTCGTACCCGCTTTTGCGCATAACTTCAGCATGCGGGGCTGAAGTAGCAAAGGCAATCACGCAAAACTTCAGCATTCTAGTAGACGGGCCTGAAGTAACTTGCAAACTTCAGCTCTAGAGCTGAAGTTCCCAAGTTATAAAGACAACAATTTCAGCATACGGGCTGAAGTTCCCCAGTTATAAAGACAAAAACTTCAGCATACGGGGTTGAAGCTCCCCCAGTTACACTGGGGAACTTTAGCTCTAGAGCTGAAGTTTTGTCTTTGTAACTGGGGAACTTCAGCATACGGGGCTGAAGTTCCCCAGTTATAAAGACAAAAACTTCAGCATACGGGGCTGAAGTTCCCAGTTTACAAAGACAAAACTTCAGCTCTAGAGCTGAAGTTCCCCAGTGTAACGGGGGGAACTTCAGCCCTGTATGCTGAAATTTTTGTCTTTATAACTAGGGAACTTCAGCCCGTATGGTTGATTATGAATATCTACAGAATTTATTTTTCTATAATGCAAATGGCAGATATCTGATATGAAAAGAAGGACAAGTCAACTAGGTAAAACTGTAAAGTAATATATCTAGTTCAAGTCAAGGTGAATTCTTCTTATAAGAGGCACTTTTTGAAAGAAGTAGTTTGTTATTTGAGGGAAATGTGGGACTTTCTTACATCGGTGGTGTAAAGCCTCTACGGGGTATTTGTATTTATACCCGTTTTTTGTATCAACGTTTTAACTTGTGCCCGCTTTGCAAAAAAAATTATAAGTGTACCCGTTTTTTCGCATAACTTCAGCATACGGGGCTGAAGTAGCAAATGCAATCACGCAAAACTTCAGCATTCTAGTAGACGGCTCTGAAGTAGCAAGTGTGTTGAACCAAGTGTGCTGAAGTTTTTGTTTGTAATTGATGAACTTAAGCATAGTAGCTGAAGTTTTGTTCTCTATTTGCTGAAGTTTTTGTTTAACTTGTGCACGTCTTAACGCAAAGCTTTTGTTTGTAATTGCTGACGTTTTTATTTTTGTAACTGGCGAACTTCAGCTTTTGTAACTGGCGAACCTCAGCTCTAGAGCTGAAGTTTTTGTTTTGTAATTGGCGAACTTCAGTTCTGATAAGCATATTTATGGCAATCATCCCATGAACTGAAGTTTCATAGCAGCACCAACAACAGCAGAAGAAAGAAGAAGAAGAAGAAGAAGAAGAAGAAGAAGAAGAAGAAGGAGGAGAAGGAGGAGGAGAAAGGGGGATGAAGTTATTTATAAAGTGGGTACAAGTTAAAAGTTTTTTAAAAAATGGGTATAAGTTAAATTGGGGCAACCAAATATGGCGCCCCGTGCAATTTTTACAGCCTCTTTATGGGCCTTTTAAGTTCTTGCCCATTTTATGTATTTGTTTAAGAAACACACTATTAAGTGTATGTGCAAGTATTTATATATATATATATATATATATATATATATATATATATATATAGAGAGAGAGAGAGAGAGAGAGAGAGATACTTGGACTTGGACTTGGGGCTTGGGTCGGGCCGGTTATTAAATTAATAATTTTATTTTTTATTTCTATAACAGAAAATCTATTTTATTTTAATTTAAAATTCAAATAAACAGACACATCTGTTAATGAAATAAAGTGTATTTTCGGAAAAAGCCTGACTTTTTCTCTATAAATAAACACGAGTTTCCCTATAAAATTCAGAAAATCTGCAAGTATCTTTGTGGCTTGTTGTATCTTGAAGAAGATTGTCTGTATTTTCCCCAAATTTGTATACGGGCAATAACTTCTTTAAGGAAAGTCGTTCTCACGCCTCAAGCCTTCTCAATATCGTTTTCCATTGTTGATATTATCTAACAATCTTAAAGAAGTTATTCTGCTATGGAGAACATTCTGTCCGCTGTTGAAAATCCAAAGGAGTTCATCAAACTCGATCGTTTTGATGGATCAAACTTTACTCGCTGGAAGGACAAAATGATTTTTCTACTGACTGCTTTGAAGATTTTTTTTACGTTCTTGATCTGTAATTGCATGCGCTGCCAGATCCCACTGCAAAGGATTCTGATGAAGTGAAAGCAATAAGGAAGAAACGAGAAGATGATGAATCGTTGTACCGGGGACATATCCTGAATACGTTAACATATCGTCTCTATGATCTGTATCAAAATTCGAAGTCTCCAAGGGAAATCTGGACGGCGTTGCAAAGTGCTTATGAAAACGAGAAACGAGGTATCGATAAATTTCTATCTTTAAAGTACTTCGAATTTAAAATGGTTGATACAAAGTCCATTATGGATCAGATTCATGAACTGCAAATCTTAGTTTCAAAACTAAGTGATCTTGAAGTTAAAATTCCTGATGCACTTCAAATTGGTGCTATACTTTCTAAACTGCCTTATTCTTGGAATGACTATAGAAAGAAAATCTTGCATTCTTCTGAGAAATTGACTGTGGAACAGTTTCGAACTCACATTCAAATTGAAAGTGAGACTCGAATTCGTGATACTTTTATGCAACCTTCAAGTTCCACAGTTAATAATGTTAGTCAGAATAATAACGGAGATGAAAACAAAAATATGAAAGTTTCCAATAAGCCTCAATTTAGAAAGAGGAATTCCTTGAAATGTCATCACTGTGAAAAGAAAGGGCACAAGATTTGTGATTGCAGGTTTAAGAATGCAGGAATTAATTTTAACCATGGAAATTCTGGAAATTCTGAAAACTCCGGAAGGTTTGAGAAAGCAAAAGCAAACACAGTTGAAAGTTCTTCACAAGGCTTGGTTGCAATGGTTTCTGTAGTACCATGCACTATGTTTATAGAATTTAAACATGGTTGCTGCTGCTGTTAAGAGTCAAGACTGGTGGTTGGATTCGGGTGCCACTGTTCATATCTGTTATGAGAAGAATATGTTCAAGACTTATGAAGAAGTGAAGGAACCCGAGAAAGTTCTCATGGGAAGTCATACGACTGCAGATGTTGCAGGAAAATGAAGTGTTGAGATAAACTTCACTTCTGGGCAGAAGCTAACATTGCTAAATGTGTACCATGTTCCCGACATGAAGAAGAACTTGATGTATGCTAGTTTTCTATCTAAGAGAGGCTTCAAGATAGTCATAGAATCTGATCATGTAATAGTATATAAGCATAGTTTATTTGTTGGAAAGGGATACACTTGTGATGGCATGTTCAAACTCAGTATTATTGTTGAGTCCAATTCTTCTTTATGGCATGGTAGATTAGGACATTTAAATTTTGGTTCGTTAAATTATATGTCCAAAAATGGATATATTTCTTGCAATCATGATAATGTGAAAAAATGTGAAATATGTATACAAGCAAAAATGACTAAGAAGCCTTTTCGTAAAACTGAAAGATTTAGTGAATTGTTACACTTAGTATATTCTGATATATGTGAACTAAATGGAAAGTTAACTAGAGGAGTTAAAAGATATTTTATTAATTTTATAGATGATTATTCTATATTCACATATCTTTACTTGCTTAGAACAAAAGATGAAGCATTTTAGAAGTTTAAAGAATATAAATCTGTTGTGAAAGAAGATTCTTCGTAGTGATAGAGGTGGGAATATTTTTCCTCTGAATTTAATAAGTTCTGCGAAGAGAATGGTTTGATACATCAAACAAGTGCTCCTTATACACTACAACAAAATGGTTTGGCTGGAAAAAAAAATAGAACTTTAGTTGATATGATTAATGCTATGTTAATAAATGCACATGTACCACATAATTTATGAGGTGAAGCACTTTTAACAACTTGTCACATATTAAATAGGGTGCCTTCAAAAGGTTTACATGTTTCACCATATGAACTTTGGAATAATAGAAAACCTAATTTAGATTATTTTAAAGTGTGGGGGGTGTATATCATTCTATAGAGTTCATGATCGCCAAAGAACAAAACTAGGTCCTAGAGGAATTAAAAGTATTTGTTGGATATGCACAAAATTCAAATGCATATAGATTATTGGATCTAGAATCTAATGTTATAATAGAATCTATTCATGTTGAATTTATTGAAAATAAATTTTTAGATAACACTGTTGATGAGGAAGTGACTGAACCAAATGTGTCACGACCCAAAATCCCACCTTCAGGCCGTGATGACGCATAACGTTTCACCCGCTAGGCAAGCCAACGTGTTAACTGTATTGATTTATTAGCAGGTGAAAATAATAAACACTGACTATATAACTGAAATAAAGTGCGGAAGCATTAACAAAATTCTAAATAACTATAGCTAATAGCGCAAAAATCCCCTTTAAGTACAACCCAGAAGTGGAGTCACAACCTCACGAACTAGTCTAAGATTTGACTAAAAACAACAGTTTGAAAATAAAATGAAGTATTTGTCTGGAAAACTCATGTAAGACAGGATGAAAGATAGACAGGGACGTCGAGATCCATGAACGTCATGCGGTACTACCTCGGTATCGTCTGGGATGGACTGAAGGACACTCCCACTAGCGATGTCCACTGGGTTCGGCTGCGTAATCTGCACAACATAAAGAAGTACAGGTGTAGCATCAGTACAACCGACCTCATGTACTGAGTAAGTGTCGAGCCTAACCTCGGCCAATTAGTGACGAGGCTAGGACACGACAACAAATTGTACCTATGCAGTTCAATAGTATAGTAGAAACTAAAAAAGAAATGCAATTACGGGGAAGAACATGATGGGGTTAAGAGATAGAAAATACTGAAATGACGGAAACGAAAACAACAGTCTAAAATATCCGAAAATAATAACGGGGATTGACAACACAAATTAAACAATGAAAATAAACGGCACGGCATATCCCCTTGTGCATAACAATATAAAATATAGCATGGACTGTCCCCTCGTGCATAAACAACATAAACATGGCACGGAATGTCCCCTCATGCATAAAACATCACAATCACGGCACAGAATGTCCCATTGTGCATAACAATATAAAATATGGCACGGAATGTCTCCTCGTGCGTAAAACATCACAATCACGGCACGGAATGTCCCCTCGTGCATATATATATATCATCAACACGGTACAGAATGTTCCTTCATGCATAAATAGTAATCAATCGGCACGACATCACCCTTCGTGCTTTTAATCTCTTCCTCACTATGCATTATGATGTAATCAATGTAAATCATGGAGCGACATCATCCTTCATGCTTTACACTCTTCCTCACCAAAAAAATGACGATATCAATGGCAAGGAATGCATCATAGTGGAAATACAATTCAAAATCACCCGGTAAGGGGAAAATATCAGTCAATAACATAACGATTGCCCGGCAAGGGTCTCAACTATAACCAATCATTTCAAATTTATCCTTTACAATTGGGTTCTCAATCGAACCAACACATCATGAGTTCATCAACCAGAATTTTCAACGATAATCAACTTCCAAGTAGAGACAATTGCATATTATAACGAACATGAAAGTAACAATAAATTTTTTTATCAAAAATAGACTAACTGGCATTCTTGACACACAATGCATAGGTAATCGTCACCTCACCTATGCATCGAACATGATAAACACTTAACACATAGCATACAATACCTATTCCCTCACCAAAGTTAGGTAAGACACTTACCTCGGGTCCAAAAATAGCAATCAAGCCTCTAGCACCGCCTTTCCTTTTGAATTCAACTCCGGAACAACAATATCAAGATATAATTAACTTAAGTATATCAATAATGACTCAATAAATCGATCCCATATCCTAATTATCCATTTCCGAGCATTCTTCTAAAAATACCAAAATTCGACCCCAGGCCCGCTTGGTCCAAACACGAGGCTCGGACCAAAACCCGATCACCCATACCCCCCACGAGTTCAAATATATGATTTATTTTGAAATCCGACCCCAAATTGAGGTTGAATTAACCAAAATCCCATAAACCCTAACTCTACCCAAAACTCCTAATTTCTACTTGATTTTAGGATTTTAGGCATAGATTCTAGTGATTAGGGAAAGAAAATGAAAGAAATTGGTGCTAAGACCACTTACCCAAGTGGTTATGGAGGGAATCTAGCTTTGGGGTTCGTCAATGGAGTTTTGGAGAAGAAGGAATTGATGAAGACAAATCCTGAAATAACATTATGTTTTTGACTTAAGAAAATAACTGGGCGCTTTTACTCTACGCGATCGCGGAAAAGGAGTTGCGATCGCGGAGAGTACTGGGTTTTAAAATTACGCGATCGAGAACAGGGGATTGCAATCGCAGAGAACAAGAACGCAGACCCACGCAATCGCGAACTAGAGATCGCGCCCGCATAGAACAAATTGTTGCCCAGTCCCCCAACCTCACAAGAGACTTACCGATCGCGAACAAGGGATTGCGATCGCTTAGAGCTAAACCCTGAGGCTCCGTGTTCGCACTCACCTCTTTGCGATCGCGCAGAGCAAATTGACCCCCTTCCCAAAATACACATCGCGATCGCGTGCAACACACCGCGATCGCGGAGAAGAAATGGCTGGAGACCAAAACAGCACAACACACCAGATTTTCCAACTCTTTTGCACTCCGACACCTACCCGGAACTCACCCGAGCCCTCGGGGCTCAAAACAAAATATACACATGGCTTCAAAATCATCCTACGAACTTATTCGAGTCATCAAACCATTAAAATAACATCAAAAACAAGGCAGTAAACTCCAAAATCTATAGAATTTTCTCAAACTTCATAAACTTCTAAATTCTCAAATTTTGATCCGAAACACGTAAAACCAAGTTCGTTTCTTTCCAAATTTTACAGATAACTCATATATCACATATTGAACCGGTTCCGGGCATCGGAACCATAATGCGGGCCCTGTAACCCAGATTTCACATCAAAGTTCATTTTCAAAAGTCTTTCTTATTTTTTCAGAAAACAATTTTCTTTAAAATTTCATTTCTCGGGCTTGGAACCTCGGAATTCGATTTCGGGCATACACCCAGGTCCCATATTTTCCTACGAACCCTCCGGGACCGTCAAATCATGGGTCCGGGACCATTTACCAAAAATGTTGACCAAAGGAAACTTTATTCCATTAATTATCATAAATTCAATAGTTCAACATATTTCCACATAAAAACTTCCCGGATACGCGCTCGGGCTATGGACGCACATTGAGGTGAGATTAACGGAGGCTTTCGGGGCCTCGGAACATAGTTTTTTCTAAATTACACAAGATGACCTTTTGGGGTCATCACAATCTCCACCTCTAAAACAACCGTTCGTCCTCGAACGAACATAGAAAATTACCTGAATTGGGGAAAAGGTGGGGATAACGGCTCCGCATATCGGGCTCGGACTCCCAAGTAGCTGCCTCAACAGGCTGACCTCTCCACTGAACACGAACCGAAGGATAACTCTTCGATCTCAAATGTCGCACCTGCCGGTATAATATGGCTACCAGATCCTCCTCATAAGACAAATACTTGTCCAACTGGACACCACTGAAGTCAAGTACATGAGATGGGTCCGCAATATACCTTTGGAGCATAGACACGTGAAATACCGGATGCACGACTGACAAACTAGGTGGCAAGGAAAGTTTGTGGGCCACCTCCCCTACCTTGTCCAGAATCTCAAATGGACCAATGTACCTAGGGCTCAACTTGCCCTTCTTTCCGAATCTCATCACGCCCTTCATGGGCGACACCCGAAGAAATACCCGGTCGCCTATCATAAATGCCAAATCTCGAACTCTGCGATCCGCATAACTCTTCTGCCTGAACTGAGTTGTAAGAAGTCTATCCTGAATGATCTTCACCTTGTCCAAGGCATCCTGGACTAACTCAGAACCCAACAATCTAGCCTCTCCCGGCTCGAACCATCCGACTGGAGACCGACACCGTCTACCATACAACGCCTCATACGGAGCCATCTGAATGCTCGACTGATAGCTGTTGGTGTAGGCAAACTCAGCTAAAGGAAAGAACTAGTCCCATGAACCACCAAAATCAATGACACAAGCTCTCAACATATCCTCCAAAATATGAATAGTACGCTCGGACTGCCCGTCCGTCTGAGGATGAAATGATGTGCTCAAATCAATCTGGGTACCCAACTCTCGCTGAAATACTCTCCAGAAATGGGAGGTAAACTAAGTACCTCGGTCTGATATAATAGATATGGACACACCATGCAGTCTAACAATCTCTCTCATATAGATCTTTGCCAACTTCTCTGCTAAATACGAAACTGATACTGGAATGAAGTGCGCTGACTTGGTCAGCCTATCCACAACGACCCATACTGCATCAACCATCCTCTGAGTCCGTGGGAGTCGAACTACAAAGTCCATGGTGATACGCTCCCACTTCCACTCGGGAAGCTGAATCTGCTGCATCAAACCACCGGGTCTCTGGTGCTCGTACTTAACCTGCTGACAGTTCAAGCACCGAGCTACATAAGCTACAATATCCTTCTTCATACTCCGCCACCAATAATGCTTCCGCAAGTCCTGGTACATCTTTACGGCGCCCGGATGAATTAGAATACCGGGAACTATGGGCCTCCTGAAGTATCAACTCATGAATGTCATCCACATCAGGTACGCAAATCCGAACCTGCATCCTCAAAACTCCCTCATCATCAACCGTAACCTGCTTGGCATCTCCGTGCCTGATTCTATCTCTAAGAACACATAAATGGCGATCATCATATTGCCTGGCCCGAATACGGTCATACAAAGAAGAACGGGCTATGGTATGGGCCAAAACACTGCCAGTCTCAGAAACCTGCAATCTCACAAATCGGTTGGCTAAAGCCTGGACATCCAAAGCAAGAGGTTGCTCTCCGACTGATAAATAAGCAAGACTACCCATACTAGCTGACTTCCGTCTCAAAGCATCGGCCACCACATTGGCCTTCCCCGGATGATAAAGAACGGTAATATCATAATCCTTCAGCAACTCTAACCATCTCCTCTGCCTCATGTTCAACTCCTTCTGTTTGAACAAATACTGTAAGATCTTATGATCCGTGAA
The DNA here is from genome assembly GCA_005239505.1 of Nicotiana paniculata. Classification (NCBI taxonomy): domain Eukaryota; kingdom Viridiplantae; phylum Streptophyta; class Magnoliopsida; order Solanales; family Solanaceae; genus Nicotiana; species Nicotiana paniculata. The sequence continues at coordinate 10,297 of MDKI01057276.1, forward strand.
CACCTCACATGGCACACCATACAAATAATGCCTCCAAATCTTCAATGCATGTACAATAGCTGCTAACTCCAACTCATGAACTGGATAGATCGTCTCATGAAACTTCAACTGACAAGAAGCATAGGCTATAACCTTGCCATCCTGCATCAACACTGCACCAAGCCCAACCCGTGAAGCATCACAATACACGGTATACGATCCTAAACCTGTGGGCAAAACTAACACTGGTTCTGTGGTCAAGGCTGTCTTGAGCTTCTGAAATCTCGCCTCACACTCCTCAGACCACCCTAACTGAGCACTCTTCTGAGTCAACCTGGTCATCGGGGCTGCAATGGATGAAAATCCCTCCACAAACCGGCGATAACAACCTGCTAAACCTAAGAAACTCCGGATCTCTGTAGCTAAGGTGGGTCTAGGCCAATCTCTTACTGCTGAAATCTTCTTGGGATCCACCTGAACACCCTCTGACGATACCACATGGCCTAGAAAGGCAACTGAACTCAACTGAAACTCACACTTGGAAAATTTTGCATACAACTGACTATCCCTCAAAGTCTGGAGGACGACTATAAGGTGCTGCTCATGCTCCTCTCGGCTGCGAGAGTATATCAATATATCATCAACGAAAACAATCACAAATGAGTCCAAATGAGTCCAAATAAGGCCTGAACACTCGGTGTATCAACTCCATGAAAGCAGCAAGGGCATTTTTCAGCCCAAATGACATCACCGAGAACTCATAATGCCCATAACGAGTGCGAAAGGCTGTCTTAGGGACATCAGATGCCCTAATCCTCAGCTGATGGTAACCAGATCTCAAGTCAATCTTGGAAAACACTGAAGCACCCTGAAGCTGGTCGAATAAATCATCAATCCTCGGCAAAGGATACTTGTTCTTAATAGTAACCTTATTCAACTGCCGGTAGTCAATACACATCCTCATCGAGCCATCTTTCTTCTTGACAAACAATACTAGAGCAACCCAAGGAGAAACACTAGGCCTAATGAAGGCCTTAACCAACAAATACTGCAACTGATCCTTCAACTCCTTCAACTCTGGCGGGGCCATACGATACGACGGAGTAGAAATAGGCTGGGTGCCTTGAGCTAACTTAATACAAAAATCAATATCCCCGTCGGCTGGCATACCCGACAGGTCAGTAGTGAATACCTCTGGACACTCACGAACCACAGGCACCAAAACAATGACGATATCAATGGCACGGAATGCAGCATAGTGGAAATACAATTCAAAATCACCCGGCAAGGGGAAAATATCAGTCAATAACATAACGATGGCCCGGCAAGGGTCTCAACTATAACCAATCATTTCAAATTTATCCTTTACAATTGGGTTCTCAATCGAACCAATACATCATGAGTTCATCAACCAGAATTTTCAACGATAATCAACTTCTAATTAGTGACAATTGCATATTATAACGAACATGAAAGTAATAATAATTTTTTTATCAAAAATAAACTCTCGGGCATTCTTGACACACAATGCATAGGTAATCATCACCTCACCTATGCATCGAACATGATAAACACTTAACACATAGCATACAATACCTATTCCCTCACCAAAGTTAGGTAAGACAGTTACCTGGGGTCCAAAAATAGCAATCAAGCCTCTAACACCGCCTTTCCTTTTGAATTCAACTCCAGAACAAAAATATCAAGACATAATTAACTTAAGTATATCAATAATGAATCAATAAATCGATCCCATAGCCTAATTATCCATTTCCTAGCATTCTTCCAAAAATACCAAAATTCGACCTCGGGCCTGCTTGGTCCAAACACGAGGCTCGGACCAAAACCCGATCACCTATACCCCCACGAGTTCAAATATATGATTTGTTTTGAAATCCGACCCCAAATTGAGGTTGAATTACCCAAAATCCCATAAACCCTAACTCTACCCAAAACCCCTAATTTCTACTTTGATTTTAGGATTTTAGGCCTAGATTCTAGTGATTAGGGAAAGAAAGTGGAAGAAATTGGTGCTAAGATCACTTACCCAAGTGGTTATGGAGGGAATCTAGCTTGGGGGTCGTCAATGGGGTTTTGGGAAGAAGGAATTGATGAAGAAGTGGAAATCCCGAAATAACATTCTGTTTTTGACTTAAGAAAATAACTGGGCGATTTTACTCTACGCGATGGCCGGAAAGGAGTTGCGATCGCGGAGAGTACTGGGTTTTAAACTTACGCGATCGCGAACATGGGATTGCGATCGCAGAGAACAAAAATGCGGACTCACGTGATCGCGAACTAGAGATCACGTTCGCATAGAACAAATTGCTGCCCAGTCCCCCAACCCCACAAGAGACTTACGCGATCGCGAACAAGGGATTGCGATCGCGTAGAGTTAGACCCTGAGGCTCCGCATTCGCACTCAGCTCTTTGCGATCGCGCAAAGTAAATTGAAGCCCTTCCCAAAATACACATCGCGATCGCGTGCAACACACCGCGATCGCGGAGATGAAATGGCTAGACACCAGAAATAACACAACACACCAGATTTTCCAACTCTTTTGCATCCCGACACCTACCCGGAACTCACCCGAGTCCTCGGGGCTCAAAACCAAATATACACACGACTTTAAAATCATCCTACGAACTTATTCGAGTCATTAAACCATTAAAATAACATCAAAAACAAGGCAGTAAACTCCAAAATCTATAGAATTTTCTCAAACTTCATAAACTTCTGAATTCTCCAATTTTGATCCGAAACACGTCAAACCAAGTCCATTTCTTTCCATATTTTACAGATAACTCACATAGCACATATTGAACCTGTTCTGAGAATCAGAATCATATTGCATGCCCGGTAACCCAGATTTCACATCAAAGTTCATTTTCAAAAGTCTTTCTTATTTTCAGAAAATAATTTTCTTTAAAAATTTATTTCTCGGGCTTGGGACCTCGGAATTCGATTCCGGGCATACGGCCAGGTCCCATATTTTCCTACGGACCCTCCAGGACCGTCAAATCACGGGTCCAGGTCCGGGTCCGTTTACCAAAAATATTGACCAAAGTCAACTTTATTCCATTAATTATCATAAATTCAACAGTTCAACACATTTCCACATAAAAATTTCTCGGCTACGCGCTCGGGCTGTGCATGCACATTGAGGTGAGATTAACGGAGGCTTTCGGGGCCTCGGAACACAGTTTTTGCTAAATTACACAAGATGACATTTTGGGATCATCACAAAATGAAAGTGATAATAATGCATATAGATTGTCACATTCAGAAATTACTACAAATGAAAGAAAAGTGACAACATTCAAATAGAACCAAGAAAGAGTCAAAGAATAAGGAAAGAAAAATGTCTTGGTTCTGATTTTATCTCTTCATAGTCCTTAGTCTTTCTTGTAGAAGGAGATAGAAAAAATGTCTGTAATCAAATTCTTATCTTATTAAATGTTGAAGAAGACCCAAAGACATTTCAAGAAGATATGGCTTCTCGAGATGCTGCCTTCTGGAAAAAGGCTATTAGTGATGAAATTGATTCAATAATGTCCAATAATACTTGGGTTTTAGTTGATCTTCCAAATGGATCAAAACCCATAGGCTGCAAATGGGTCTTTCGGAGGAAGTATAATACAGACGGTTCTATCCAAATCTTCAAAGCAAGATTAATAGCTAAAGGTTTCACTCAAAAAGAAGGCATAAGCTATTTTGATACTTATTCTTCTGTAGCAAGAATAACATCCATTAGAGTGATTTTATCATTGTCTTATGTATATAACTTTTATGTGCATCATATGGATTTTAAAACGGCCTTTTTAAACGGAAAACTTAGTGAAGAGATTTATATGCAACAACCTGAAGGTTTTGTTCTTCCAGGAAATGAGAAGAAAGTATACAAGTTGATAAAGTCTCTCTATGGTTTGAAACAAGCACCTAAACAATGGCATGAAAGAGTTGATAATGACGTACTATCAAATGGATTCATCCATAATCATGCTGAAAAATGTATTTACTCCAATTTCACAAAAGAATACAGAGTAATCATTTGTCTATATTGATAACATGTTAATATTTGGTAAAATATGCTTGGTATTACTGAAACCAAGAAGTATCTAACTTCATTTTTTAAGATGAAAGACTTAAATGAAGTAGATACTATTCTAGGCATAAAGGTGAAAAGAGAGAACAAAAGAATGACTTTATCACAGTCGCATTATATTGATAAAATCCTTGCTAAGTTCAATCATTTAGGCATAAAAGAGTTTAATACTCCTTATGACTCCAGTATCAAGTTAACTGAAAATACTGGAAGAGCAATAGCTCAATTGGAGTATGCAAGTGCAATAGGTAGTATAATGTATGCAATGCATTGTACCAGACCTGATATAGCATTTGTTGTTTGTAAACTTTCAAGGTTTACTAGTAATCCAAGTAGTGATCATTGAAAAGCAATAATTACAGTACTTGGATATTTAAAATATACAAAATATTTGGGCATTTTCTATAATGGTTTTCCCACTGTTTTAGAGGGATATTCTGATGCAAGTTGGATTACTAGTATTAATGATAATAAAATCCACTTCAGGATGGATATTTACTTCAGGAGGAGGTTCCATTAGTTGGGCGTCCAAAAAACAAACTTGTATTTCTTATTCTACTATGGAATCTGAATTCATAGCATTAACAACTGCTGGGAAAGAAGCAGAATGGTTGAGGAACATGTTATCAGATATAAAGTTGTGGCCACAACCCATGCCGGCCATTTCTATATTTGGACTTGGAGCTTGGGCCGGGCCGGGCCGGGCCGGTTATTAAATTAATAATTTTATTTTTTATTTCTATAACAGAAAATCTGTTTTATTTGAATTTAAAATTCAAATAAACAGACACATCTGTTATTGAAATAAAGTGTCTTTTCGGAAAAAGCCTGACTTTTGCTCTATAAATAAACACGAGTTTCCCTACAAAGAATTCAGAAAACCTGAAAGTATCTTTGTGGCTTGTTGTATCTTGAAGAAGATTGTTAGTATTTTCCCCAAATTTGTATACGAGCAATAACTTCTTTAAGGAAAGTCCTTCTTACGCCTCAAGCCTTCTCATTATCGTTTTCTATTGTTGATATTATCTAACACTTTTCAAAAGTTTCAAATGTTTTGTATATCCCAAAAGTTTAAATGGTAGACAATTTAATATTCGAAAAGTTTGTGAAATTTGGATAAATGGATTATGTGTAGTAGCCACAAGTCTCAACTTAAAAGATGTTACCCTCTATGTCATAGTAGTTTCATTTCAGACCAATGCTATCAAAACGTTAATCCATCAGTGAAGTCATAATTGGTACATAAATTAGTAATCCCTATGTAAGCAGTGGCGGATGTAGCTTGAAAGTAGCGGGTTTATCTGAACTTAATATTTTTGACGCGATATATAAATTTAAGTGTAAAATTTTACTAGAATTGTAAGAAACAGTAGATATGAACTCATATATCTAAATATACGATGAGTTTAAGCCTATACATGTTAAGATAAGAAGCATTGATGCTCCTGTCAGGAGGTGTAAGAGGTTGGCAATGGAGAGTTTGCGAAGAGGTCGAGGTAGGCCTAAGAAGTACTTGGGAGATGTGATTAAGCAGGACATGTCGCTGCTTCAGCTCACTAAGGATATGACCCTTGATAGAAGGGTGTAGAGGTCGACGATTAAGGTAGAAAGTTAGTAGGCAGTTTATAGTTGTTCATCGATAGTCTTAGTAGCATGCGTGTTCCTTCATATTATTAGATTTTTATTACGTTATGTGGTTTTGTTCGCCTCATGTATTGTATTCCTTGTTGCTATTATTTAGTACTACTTATCCTTTATCTTTCCCTTTTCTTTTCTCTTCCATCTTTCTTCCTTCGTTGCTTTCTTCTTCTTCTTCTTGCCTTCCTGAGCGAGGGTCTATTGAAAACAGTCTCTCTACCTGCATTAGGTAGGGGTAAACTTTATGTACGGACTATCCTTCCCAAATTTCACCTTTTAGGATCAAATTGAATTTTTTTGTTTTTGTTATTTAAACTCATAAAATTTAAATTTTGAATCCGGCTCTGTACATGAGCGTGAGCAACATATTTATACAACTGCTAGTAGAATAAAACAAAGAGAAAACACCACTGTTGAATCTTCAAAGTTCTTGTGTCTTGGACTTTCAAACTGATAGTAGTATATTAAACTTTAGCGCTTCTGGGGTCCAATCAAGAACTACAGTTTTCAGATCTAATTGTCCAAATTCCAGCACCCGAACATGACTACGTCTTGGTCTTACAGAAAACTATAGACAAGTCAAATTCTACCCACCCATATTTTCCCTTTTCGTTTATTTATGAAAATCCGATATCAGAAGTTCACATATTCTAATAATTTGAATTCATATTGACTAATGTGTGTTGGGCCAATTTCTTTTTTCTTTAGCAAAATTATTTTTTCCCCAAAGTAAAAGTGTTTGACAAAGCGAACTTTTTTGGTCATATCATCACAATATTTTGGTTCACAGAGCGAACTGCCGGTCAAAAAACAGTTTTGATCTAGTAATAAAAAAAATGAAAGCACAACTGACATCCATTTCACTACCAAACCCATAACACACACATTTTCACCTCCATTTCCCCAATTCATCTCATCAAATATGGAAAATTCAAGTCAAGAATCCCATCTCCGGTCCGAAAACTCCGTCACCTATGACTCCTCCTACCCCATCTACGCCATGGCCTTTTCCTCCTTCACTTCTCCTCTCCACAACCGCCGCCGTCGCATCGCCGTCGGCAGCTTCATTGAAGAATTCAACAACCGAGTCGACATTCTTTCCTTCGACGAAGAAACCCTAACCCTAAACCCAATTCCAAATCTCTCTTTCGATCACCCTTACCCACCTACTAAACTCATGTTCCATCCTAATCCTTCTGCTTCCCTTAAATCCAACGACATTCTCGCCTCTTCCGGTGATTACCTCCGTCTCTGGGAAGTTCGAGAAAGTTCCATTGAACCGCTCTTCACTCTAAACAACAGTAAAACTAGTGAATACTGTGCCCCTTTAACCTCTTTTGATTGGAATGAAGTTGAGCCCAGAAGAATTGGTACTTCCAGTATTGATACTACTTGTACCATTTGGGATGTTGAAAAGGGGGTTGTCGAAACCCAATTGATAGCCCATGATAAAGAGGTTTACGATATAGCTTGGGGTGAAGCTGGGGTTTTTGCATCAGTTTCTGCTGATGGATCAGTTAGGATTTTTGATTTGAGGGATAAGGAACATTCTACAATTATTTATGAGAGTCCACAACCGGATACTCCGTTATTGAGGTTGGCTTGGAACAAGCAAGATTTGAGATACATGGCTACTATATTAATGGATAGTAACAAGATTGTAATTTTAGATATTAGGTCACCAGCGATGCCTGTAGCGGAGTTGGAAAGGCATCAGGCGAGTGTGAATGCGATTGCGTGGGCTCCACAGAGTTGTAGACATATTTGTTCAGCTGGGGATGATGGGCAGGCCCTCATTTGGGAGTTGCCTACTGTTGCTGGGCCTAATGGGATTGATCCCATGTCAATGTACTCTGCTGGAGCTGAGATTAATCAAATTCAGTGGTCTGCTGCGCAACGTGATTGGATTGCTATTGCATTTTCTAACAAGTTGCAACTGCTTAAAGTATAAGGTGATTGAAAGATTGAATTTTTCATGTAAGATAACTACTACTAGTGCTACTTGTATGTCTTTTGCTCAGTGGTGGGAAGGGGTTGGAGCTTGGATGTATTGTGCAACGTTTTTGGATTGCTTGACAGTGTTATATGTTTAGATAGTTTCAACTTATTGTGTGTGGCAAAAGAATGAAACAGGAAAAGATGATTAAGGAGCTCCTGCTGATTCTTGCTTGTGCTAGATAATTTATTAATGAGTTATTGAATGTAGGGCACTGTGTTTATATGGTCTCACTTATTGATTTGGTTCGTGATTGTTATCATGTATACAAGTACAATTTTCTTTTGATAAGGTAAAATACGTATACAAGTGCAATTTGAAATGTATTTGTTGAGTTAGGGATTCAACCTGTATTGTGTTGCAAGTTATGAAGTTTAACTCACAGAAACTAGCACACTTGTACTAGCTACTAGCTAATGTGAGTTTTTTAACCAATTGTTGGATCATCAGACATCTTTGGCCTTTGCTTATGCTCTAGATTTCTGCTTAAAATGGCTTGAATACTTTTTTTTGTAAGTAAGATGGCTTTGAATGACAAATGTGCTTCAACATTAGGGGAACGAAGGGAGTACAACGTTTGAGACATGATGCTCGCATTGGTTTCCGGACACCCCGGACTTTGTAAACATTATGTATGGATCAGTCGCAATTCAACCTATTGGTGGCAAATTCGACATGCTTTTTTTTTTCCATAAAACTCTGTTTGACGAGAATCCTTGAGAAATGACAAAAGTTAGAAAAGGGAATACAAAAAAAACAAGCTTTTCATGGACATCTTCCGTTACTATAGGATAGCTGTATGTTGCCAGGGGATGTAACTATACTTGGAGTAGCTTGTAATATATAAAAATACATATATACTAGCCTTCTGGGAAACTAGGCTCTATGGATGCCAGTCATTCAATGTTATTCTCTATTGGTTTCTTTGAGAAGTTGTTTGGGAGTCTTATGTTGTTTTCCAACTAAACCATTGTCATGGAGTTTTATAGTTCTATCCTTGGCAAAGAAGATGAGAGTTATTAGCCCAAGTCTGCAATCCCTTCCCAAATTAGGGAAACATATAATGGAATGAGCAAAACGATATCACTATAATAGAGAGAAATTCACTTAGTATTAAGTATCACAAATGTCTCGAGATAAATGTGTATAATTCAAAAGAAACACTCTTTAGAGAACCCTTACTGTAATGCCACTTACACTATGTAATTCTAGTTCTCAGATATTTTATTTTTCCTTGTGACTTGGTGATGCAAATAAAGGAACAAGCTCTTATTTTGTAGGGAAAGTATACACCTCTGTTACTGGGAAGCATGAAATCAGCAGGAAATGCCAATTTCAAAGACTGATTGGACTTTCCTTTCCTCCCCCCTCATTTTTTTTCCGCATTAATGCTTCTTTGGATTTGTTTGCGAAGCAAATCTTTTGTTATATATTATGTCAAGCATTTGATTTTTGGGATTTCTTCTAGTTTTAGATTTTAACCCACTATTTATACATCTATTTATAGTTTTCTATGGCAATTTGCTTATTTGATGGTTGTATAACTGGTCAACTTCAAAGGAACGGGCGGGGCTTTGTTCTGTTGTTGCAAATGGTGAAGAGTGGAAATAAACTTGTATTAGAGGGTAAGATATCATGGGCTTGGATGCTTGGTCGCAGTTTAGTGTGGAAAGAAACTATGAAAGGAGTCCCCAAGCCCCCAACGACAAGTGAGTCTTAATAACATAAGCGAGAATGCCGATGTCTTGTCAATGCCTCTTCAATCATTGAATCATTGTTCAACGCTTTCTTTCACATGTCTCTGGGGTTAATGGAGAAGTCGTTTGCTGGTTTCATGACAAGTAGCAGCTTAGTGTGTCATGCCATGTTTAAAAGCTATATTTGGGGCCGTGACTGAATTTAAGATGAGAATAAATAAAGGATAAAAAAGCTCCAAGTGGAGAGTCCATAGGCTTCAGATATGAGGTTAGAGTTATATCACAATGTACAAATGAAAAGCACATCTGTGATTAGTCTGTTTGCTGATGTAGCTGGAAGGGCTGTAATGGGTACCGTTGTGACGACCCGTCTGGTCATTTTGAGCATTTGCACTTTTCTCGGTAGTTTGATAGCACGATTATCCCCGCATGATGTATTATGACTTGTGTGAATTGTCGGCTCTGGTTTTCAATTTATTCGGAATCAATTTGGATGAATGAACTTCAAGATTTAAGCTTTAAGTTGGAAGAGTTAACCAAGTTTGACTTTTTAGCATTTGACCTCGGATTGGAGTTTTGATGGTTCCATTAGGTTCGGATGGTGATTTTGGACTCGGGCATATGCCTGGATTTGCATTTGGATGTTTCTAGAAGGATTCAACACTAATTGACGAAAGTTGGGAATTTAAAGGTTTGAAAAGTTCATAAGTTTGACCGGAAGTTGACTTTGAGGATATTGGATTCGGATTGTAGTTCCGGGAATTGGAATAGCTTCGATATGTCTTTTGGGACTTGTATGCAAAATTTGAGTTTATTCCGGATTGATTTGATATGTTTCGGCGCGAGTTGTGGAAGTTGAAAGTAAAGTTCATTGATTTTTATTTGAGGCACGATTCGTCGTTCCGAAGTTGCTATGTGAGATTTGATGCCTCGAGTAGGTCCGTGTTATATTTTAGGACTTGTTGGTATGATTTGACGGGTTCTTGAGGGCTCGGGTGTATTTTGGATCATTAGTTGAGAGACTAGTTAAGTTAAGTAACTTGGAGTTTGACCATGGTCAATATCGGGTCAAGACGACCTATTTTTGGTGTTTTGAGGGCGCGAGCAGATCTGTAGCGTGTTTTATGATTGAACTGCATATATATTTTGTGTCTGGGAGGTTCTAGATGAGTTTCGAGGTGATTTTGGATCATTTCGGTGAAGTTTGGGTTTGCTGGTGATGGTACTTCGCAATTGCGAACTTTTGGTTGCAAATGCGACATCTGCAACTGGGTTAAGAGTTAGAGTTTCGGGATTTTAGTCATTCCTTCATACTTTGAACCCTATACTCAGATTTAGGCGATATTGGAGGCAATTTTTACCACAAGGATTGGGGTATGTGTGCTCTACTTTTTGATTGTATTTCATGAATCTATCTTAGATTTTCGCATTTGGATTATGATTTTTAAAGAGAAAGTTGGGGGTTTTGGTCTGAACTTTCCTAAATTGAATTTTTGAGTTTTGAACATCGATTCGGAGTTGGATTTGAGTAAAATTAGTATGGTTGGACTCGTAATTGAATGTGTTGTTGGATTTTGTAAATTTTGCCGGGTTCCGAGGTGCGGGCTCGGATTTTGACTTTTTGGTTGACTTTGAGTAAATGTGTAAAGATTCAATCTTTATCGATTGGGTTTGCTTACTATGACATTATTTGATGATTTTGTGTTGCTTTTGGCTAGTTTTGAGCCGTTCGGAGGTTGAATGGGATGCCGCTTCTAGTGTATTGATTTGACTTGTTTGAGGTAAGTGTCTTGCCTAACTTTGTTGAGGAAATTTTTCCCGCTATTTGACATTATTTATTACATGCGGGGTTGATACATATATGATGTGACGAACATATATGCATGTGCCATGGTTAATTATGCTCAGGGATAGATTATGCTATGAATTGTGCCTTGTAGAATTACGTGATCATCTCGCTTCATGTCTTACTTGACTCAAAGATACTAAGATTAGAAACCAAGATTTAGTTTATTATAACTTGATTAAAATTTGACGAAATTTTGAGAAAATATTGATGTGTCTAATTCGGTCTTCACTATGCTTAATCATTAATACATTGCTACGATCGATATTCTTGAGATACTAGATTCTATACCCGTGTTGTAGATCATTCGTGAGATTTATTGAAATACTTCAATAATAAGGTTCCTGAGGGTTTATTGAACTATTGTTGGCTTGAAAGTTGTGATTGAGATTCATTTGAAATATTCGTTTAAACACTCTCCTTGATGTTATTTATGCTTCCTACCTTGTTTGCCATTGATATACATATGTTTGGTAAGGAAGAGTGTAAAGTACGAAGGGTGATGTCGTGCCATGTTATGAGAGTGTAAAGCATGAAGGGTGATGTCGTGCCATGCTATGTGAGTGTAAAGTATGTCGTGCCATATCATTTGAGAGTGAAAATATGAAGGGTGATGTCGTGCCATATCAATTGAGTGTAAAAGCACGAAGGGTGATGTCATGCCATATCATTTGAGAGTAAAAGTACGAAGAGTGATACCGTGCCATGTTATGTGAGCATAAATCACGAAGGGTGATGCCGTGTCATTTCATTTATATTATCATGCTTTTAAATTATCATGAGTTCATGGCACGTTGGGTGCTTCCATGCAGACGAGGACGAGGGACATGCATTATATTGTGATATCTTTTCCTTGTGTATACGCTCATGACTTTACATTGAACTGTTATTGTCATATTTATGGTTCTTATGTGACTTGTCATTAATGCCTTGTTCTTGTCCTCTATCTTAATTGTTATTGTATTGCTCATGCCTACTACTTGCTAAATTTGCAAATACCATGTCTATTTCCTGCTGTCATAATTACATCTTTATCGTATCTATTTTGTTGCACTTTAGTACATGCCTTCTACCATGTTAGTCATTCCTACCTCTACTTGATAACTTATAAAGATCGTGTGTTCCCCTCTTATTCGTTACATCCATATTTACGCTCCCACCATGCTAGTTAGTTGAAGTTTATGTTCTTGTTTCCTAATTGTTGTCATTACTCCAAAATTTGTTCGTAACAAATTTTTGTGGTCCGGAAAATACACTGCAACAAAAATAATATGAAGAAAAAGAGATTTTATTGATAAATATTTGTGAGTACAATTCTATGTATCCCTTGATTCTCCTCTCTAAAATTCTCCGTGATTCGAGGGCTTGAGAAGCGTCTTTCTCGAATGTAGACGATGCTGACCTCCTTGTGATGTATTTAATCGCCAAGAACGTCGAGCATCACTTTGTTGTTACGGGTTGATCTCCGGGAAGAACTCCGTTGATCACTCATTTATTGAAGAACTAAGCACTTGATGACTGATCTCTCTGTTTGTGGATGCCTTCACCAACTGCGGAGTGTTCTTCTCCAACTCCGAATGCCTTGAGAGTTATGTAACCCCTCTATTTATAGTTGTAGAGGACTGTCCGGCTACATATAAACTCTCTTGCTTGATTCTGATTGGCTCATATCATTTTAGGCACTTGGCGACCTGTGGTTGGTTCTTACTTTTTGACTTGGATTGCTACATCATTTAACACGTGGCGTCATCTTTTTGGCTTGCAGTTTGACTATATATGCCATGTCACGTGACACATGGCATGCGTCTGGGCCTTAAGATGAAATGGACATTGGACTTGAAAATAATAAAATGGACTAATTTAATTTGTGAAGTCCAAATTAATTACTTAGCCCAAATAAAATTAAGATTCAATCCAAATTTTGTATGAATTAAACTTAATAAATTTTATGTGTCTAAAGATGCCCCTACTTTAAGTCTTGTCGATATTTATAGTTTTAGAAACTTGACTTTGAAGTATACATTAACCCAATGTATTTGAAATTAATCATAATGTATGGCAACTAATGTGTGATAACAAAATTTAACCAATTCTATGGATAAAAAGAAAATCTACTCCATGTAATACTCCAATATGTTAATTGTAGGTACAATGACTCCACGTACCTACGGGGGAAATCATAACATATTATTAGCTCAGTACAACGGGGTGACTCAACTGTGGTTACTCAGACTTCACCACAACTGGGTCACATTATTTCCCTCCATTGGGGTTTTTCAACAAACATATGGTGGGCATAACAATTTAAAACCCCAAAGACTAAATAGTGGCCATGGAGTCATCCCCATCCGAACTCGAATATAGTCCTAACATCCCATACGCCCTATGTCAGCAATTATCAACAAAAACCAACTACTACCCACACAAATCAACTAATGTACACAAATGGAAGAGAAACATACAAGATGGAGTACATAAAAAAAATATTACAAAAATAACAGAAAAATTAAGGTGAGAGATACATACCTGTGAGGTTAATGATAGAGATGAAGTAGTAGGTGTTGAAGAATGCTTAGATGTTGGCGTGCTTGAGGGTGGTTGCCTTCTTTGAGGGTGGAAGATTGAAGAATAAAAGAAGAAGAAGAATGGAGAGGGTTTGTGGTGGGGGATAGAGTTTTATTGAGAGAGGGAGAGGGGTGTTGGTTGTGGGGGCGTATAATTGGGTGGTTGAAAAAAAAATCAGTGTAAGAAAATAGATAAATAAAAATAAATAAAAAAAATTCAGAAAAAAACTTACCTGTGTCGGGACGGATAAGTGCGAGCTTAGCGCTAGATTAGCGCGGTCGCGCTAGTCCAGGATTTTTGAGGCAGTGAGAAATCTCACTAGCGCGACCATTAGCGCGCGATTAGCGCGGCCGCGCTAGTGGCTATGTGCTGGAGGCAGTGTGAAACCCCACTAGCGCGCGATTAGCGCGACCTCTAGCACGCAATTAGCGTGGTCGCGCTAGTCTCGTCGGCCGCCAATATATATTTATATATATATATATATATATATATATATATCTTTTTTATATAAC
>ML332614.1:0-50851 GCA_005239505.1 Nicotiana paniculata
GGGGGGGGGGGGGGGCAGCGTACCGGTAACCAAAAGATCATCCAACTTTGTAACTTGTCTGAACCTCGTTCTAAATTGGGATATGACACTAACAGAAAGAATACACCAGCGTGCACTCTTCAGAAGATAGAATAGAGGTGTTTCGTAGCAGTTTCTATACAGTTCAAATAATATCAAAGCGGTAAAAAGCAACATTTAGCACATTAGGCCCGAACATGTAAATAAAATCAGGTAATAAATAAAGCCACCATATAACAATTATTCTAAGCTCGAATTCTTGAACCCTAAACCAAACACTCAAGGTTCTTATCCCCAGCAGAGTCGCCAGAGTTGTCACACCTCCTTTTTCCCGAAAGAGGGGGGGGGGGGGATAAGGGAATTTTTCAATTAAAGTGACAATAATAGAAACGAGATTATTTATTGATTCAGAGTCGCCACTTGGGATAATTTATGGTGTCCCAAGTCACCGGTTTATTTTAAATCCCAAATCGAGGAAGTTTGACTCTGTTTTCAATCCGCGAAACACAGAAATCCGAGTAAGGAATTTTGTTAACCCGGGAGAAGGTGTTAGGTATTCCCGAATTCCGTGGTTTTAGCATGGTCTCTTAACTATTAATAATTGGCCAAATTATCTATTTTAATACATGTTTTAGACCTACTGTGCATTTTAGCCTTTTTACTTTTTAGCCGCTTTTAAATATGTTAAATAATTATGGAGTTATTTGAACGAGTAGCGATGTTGCGCACCCGTCTGTGTTTTTTTATACACATTGCAAATCGCGTCACGGAAACCGTACCCACGATATACAACATGTTTATTTTAATATTGTTTGAAGTTATGGTCAGGTTGCATGAAATGCACACCCGGGTGGGGAAATTACGTATCACGACTATGCCACGGGAACCGTACCCATAGCCGTGATGATTTAATTACGCGCCTAAATCAAACTACGAAGGTTCATAAATTATTGTCCTAAACTAGTTTGAGATTGTTTTGAGGCCATGAATTATGGAAGTCAACTATGGATGAAGTGTAAAATTTAATTAAAGAGAATTATCACCAATCTCGTTCACAACATACAATAAAATATAAATCACTTGAATCGGCATCAAACAACCAACACAAAGAAACAAAGGAAAATAACAGTAAATGTGCAAAAAAGAAGAAGAAAAAAGGTGGATTAAAATACGATGAGAGTCGAGGAACTAACCAAACCGTTTCCCATTCTCATTTTTCACTCACGCTCCCAATAAGCTAGAAGATGTGTTAACTAAATTTCCACAGCCCACTCTCTTTCTTTCCTTTTAATTAATTCCCAAGTGCCTAATTCGATCTATCTAGGCTCACATGGGAAAGTCACTCGCACATAAATACCTCTTTTGAAAAATATCTCACACCCACACTTGACTATAAGCAAATTCAACTGATAACCGATGTACATATTTCATAGCACAAAAAATAAAAATTTCAACAGATAAACCAAACTCAATCACAGAGTACTAAGGCCGTTTAATTACCTAACGACACATTATACTAAATTATATCATCAAATACTTTACTAAGATTAGGTTATTATAATAGAAAACTCTAGTAGGATAGTGATATTTAAATCATGAAGTACTTAACCACAACCTGCAAATTTCTTAAAATATAAAACCTCGTTATTTCACTTTAAATCCACAAAACCTTATTTACTAAAAAGAACTATTAGTCATGGACTAAACCAAAACAGAATTCCAAGCACCAACTCAACAACAAAAGTTCTTAAAATACAAAAGATGCAACTAAAAGGATGATTGTGAGCCACACTTCACGATCATTTTACCTATTTATTGTGAAGAAAACACTATCCTAATATTAAAAGAAAGAGCTAAAATAACAGTTACGAGCCATCTTGTTCGATTTTCAGAACAATCTCCAAAGACAATTTTCCATACATTCTATGTTTAGGAGCAGATTCACAAAGAAAACAAACACCAAAACCAAAATATGAGCAAAACTAAGCTAGGATAGGTTTTAATACGAACCAATAACATAATGCAAAGTTAATCTTCCTAAATGGCTCTTCCCATGCTTAATTCACCACAAAATAGTGAGCAAATAGAATGAGAAAAGAGATGAACCTGAGAATGCAAGTTTTCTTTTGTATACGAATAAGCGAGTATTGAGTTTGATATCCAAGCAAAAAAACAGTGGCGAAAATCCAACAGAACCCGCGAACCTTAAGCGGCGAATGGAATCGGCTCACAATCGAACCCCGAACCTCAATTGATCTCCATTTTGAATGTCAGAATCAAGAGAAGAAACTGATTTTTTGTATATATTTTTTTTTTCTGAAAATTCGAGTCCTACTAACTCAAGAACAGAAATATTTTTTTTTGTATATTTTCTTTTATAAAATCCTAAATAGGCAAAAATTCAAAAAGAAAAATCCAGAACAGAGACAAAAGTTTCTCTTAAACTCTAGCCTTTCTCTTCACTTTTTTTTTTACTAAAAATCTCTCTGAAAAAAAAACCTCCCCTTTCTTCTGAAGAACAACCTATATATATACTCCCCTCTCGAAGCTTCTATCCTCACCCTTTTCAAGAAATCCGAAAAATTCCTTTAAGAATGAAATCGGACAGATGGAGGGAGAGGATCGAGCCAAAATCAATCCACGACCCCTATTTTTCAGAATTCATCCTCATGAAAAAAACGAAACGCGTCGAGCACATGGGAGAGAAAGATTTGTGTCAGAAATCGTTAAAATCTTGGTGATGTGGAAGGAAAATAAGGATAGAGGAGGGGAAGGGACCAGGGTGTTCGTTTCTGGTGGGTTTGGGTTGGGTTAGGGCGGAAGACGGTTGAGGGAAAGAGATGATACGGCTAGGTTAGAGTAAACTAGGGTTAGAGGAGTTAAGGTTATAATTGGGATTTTATGTGTTTGGTGAATTTATCCTAGCCCTTGGATTAGAGGGGATGGAAGGCCTGGATTTAAAAGGTATTTGAGGTGGGTCAGATGGGTAGGTCCGGCGGGTAAGGCATATTTAAGGGGTTGGGTTGGGTGATTTGTGGGGTATTTGGGCCATGGAAAATTTTGGCCCAGCCTGGTTTTGAAACTAAAAGGGCCTCTTTTCTTTTCTTTGCTTTCTTTTTTCTTTTTTAAATCTTCAAAATTAATTAAGAATCCTAATTATATCCTAACTTAATCTAATTTATAGAGTTAAATTTAATTATCTATGTCTACCACTTAAATAATTATTTAACTTAGAACTAGTGAAATGAAATTACTAATTTAAAAACTAAAAGCTAAAATGTAAAAATGAACAATATTTTTGTGGTATTTGTTTAATAGTGCAATTAACTCATGTAATTAAATCCTAAATGCAATTAAACCTAAAATACTATGCAATGAATATTTTAGACATTTTTTGGTATTGTCTTATAATTTTTTAAAAAATTATACTAAATGCAAACAACAATTCACAAGAAATTCCTGAGATTTCTATAAAAATTAAAATAATTGGAAAATCTATATATATATATATATATATATATAGATGTGTGTGTGTGTGTGTACTTTTTTTTTTGAGAATTTGTAGGAGTATTTTTAGTCGGGCAAAAATCACGTGCTCACAACTTGGGAGAGCAAAATCACTGCCATTCAGGAATCAAAGAACATTGACACTCTTAAGTTGGATGAGCTAATTGGGAATCTCACTTCTTATGAACTTAGAAGGCAAACCATGAAGATGGATGTACCCAAGAAGGAAAGGAGCCTGTCACTCAGAATCATTGAAGGTTCTGATCTAGAAGAAGATGAAATGGCTATGATCACAAAGGATTTCAAGAAGTACCTAATGAGAGGAAAATATCCTTCAAGAAGTGGAAGCTACAGCAAACCAAAGGTTCCTGAAAAGCAAACCAATGAGGGTTGTTACAAGTGTGGGAAGACTGATCACCACATCAAAAACTTCCCTTAATGAGAAATTGAATGGAAGAAGGAAAGAGTTGAACGAAGAAACAGGAATAAGGAACAGGTTCAACCCAAGAAGAACAAAGGATCAGCAAAGGCTATGGTTGCTTTTTGGGGAGAAAGATCAGATGATGAAGATAGAGATGAACAAGCACTTATGGCCATTGGAGAATCTGAAGAGGAATCTGAGGTAAGTGTAATTCATCTCAAAGACAAGATTAAATTTTTGCCTAAATAAAGGCTATCTGAGTTACTTCTAGATTTCATTGATGAGTTCTCTAAGAAGGATGAGCAGGTAAGAATTTTGAAGGAGGATCTAGGCAAGGTCAAGCATGAACTAGATAGAACTTGTAAATGGAACAAGTCCTCCAATGCAGTTTCATGGCTACAGGAACATCATAGTAGCTTAACAAAGGACTTGGCTTTGGGAATGGGCCACCTAAATGGGATCCCAAAAGCAAGTGCCTTACACTTCCTAAGAATAAGATTTGTACTCATTGTGGTAAAACATGTCACTATAAAAGTGAATGCAATGCAAAAGAAAAGGCAAGCCAAAAGAACAAAAGAATTTATTCAAGGGAAGAATAGGCTACCAAGTTGGGCTAAAAAGAATTTGATTCATCCTTTTGCCTATAGAAAGGGACCCAAACTAGTTTGAGTTGCTAAGACTAAGACATGATTTCTTTTTGCAGGTCCAAGTGAAGGGAATCATCAAAATATGCTACATGGATAGTGGCTTCTCAAAGCACATGACATGAAGCAAGAACCAGTTCCTTTCACTTGAGGACCTCAAATAAGTAATGTCTCATTTGAAAATGGAAAAAATGTGAGATCATTAGGGTTGGTAAGGTAGGTAAGACTGATTCTCACTCTATTGAGAATGTCTACTTGATAGATGGTCTAAAATATAGTATAATAGTGTATCACAACTATGTGATAGTGGTAACTTGGTAGCATTCACCTCTACCAAATATTGACAATGATCCCCTCATTTGGCACAAGAGACTTGGACATGCAAGTCTGAGTCAACTCAACAAATTAGTCTCCAAGGACCTGGTGATAGGGCTACCTAACATCTTCAAGGAAGAAAAACTTTGTGGGGCTTGTGCAAGGGGGAAGCAGGTAAGATCCTCTTTTAAATGCAAGAAAGTGGTAAGCACCACCAGGACGATGGAACTGGTCCATATGGATCTCTGTGGTCCAATGAGAACATTAAGCAGAGGTGGTAAAAGATATGTGATGGTGCTTGTTGATGATTACTCTAGGTTTACTTGGACATTATTTTTAACATCTAAAGACGAAGCATTTGACATGTTCACCTCTTTTATTAGAAAAACTCAGAAACAACTAGGTAATCAACTTGCATCAATTAGGTCTGATCATGACACTGAATTTGAAAATGCTAAATTTGGTGAATATTGTGATGAGCATGTCATAGATCATAATTTTTCTGCTCCTCGAACTCCACAACAAAATGGAGTAGTTGACAGAAAGAATAGGACACTTGAAGATATGTCTAAGAATATGCTTCTTTTTAGTAAAATGCCCCATAGCTTTTGGGCGGAAGCTGTAAATACTACATGTGCATGACTAGAGCACTTGTAGAGAAGACTCCTTATGAGTTACTTAAAGGGAGAAAACCAAATATATCCCATCTTAGGGCATTTGTATGTAAGTACTTTGTGTACAACAATGACAAAGACTCCCTAGGAAATTTTGATCCCAAAAGTGATGAGGGAGTATTGTTCACATAGAAAAGCTTGTAAGATCTATAACAAAAGAACTATGTGTGTTGAAGAAAGTGTTCATGTGATTTTTGATGAAACTAACATTCTTTCTGAGAGACAAGAATATGATGGTGAAGTAATTGGGTTGGTAAGAAACTTAAATGAAACCACAACCTAGACCGAAGATGCATATGAAGAAGAAACAGGTGATGGAACAGGTTCTTCCACCCATAGCAACATGACATGGGGAATAGAACAAAGAAGAAATGATCCTCAAACCTCAATGGAATCCGTCTATGAACCTATTCCACAACAACAAAACACTGAAGAAACATCAAGGGGAAATCAGTTGGTTGTGAAATCTTACAAGTATCAAAGTTCTCATCCCATTGATAACATAATCACTGATCCAACCTGTGGAATTAAAACTAGATCTTCATTAAAGAATTTGTGCTTTTGATGCTTTCTTATCTCTTATTGAACCTAAAAATGTTGCTGAGGCTTTGCAGGATGTAGACTGGGTAAATCCAATGCAAGATGAACTCAACCAATTTGAAAGGAGTCAAGTTTGGCATCTAGTACCAAAACCCTTGGACAAATCAGTAATTAGCACAAAATGGGTCTTTAGAAACTAACTTGATGAAGATGGAACAGTTACAAGAAACAAGGCAAGATTAGTGGTTCAAGGATATAGTCAAGAGGAGAGCATAGACTATGATGAAACCTTTGCTCCAGCTGCAATGTTGGAAGCAATAAGACTCCTTATAGCCTTTGTTGCTTACATGGAATTCACCCTTAACTAGATGGATTTCAAGAGTGCCTTCCTCAATGGCTATCTAAATGAAGAAGTGTTTGTCAAGCAACCTCTGGGGTTTGAAAGCAAGGAGAGTCTTGATCACGTGTACAAGCTTGACAAAGAACTTTATGGGCTCAAGCACGCTCCAAGAGCATGGTATGAAAGATTATCAAAGTTTTTTCTTGAGCATGACTACAAGAGAGGTAAAATTGACAATACTTTGTTCTTTAAAGAAAAAGGTAAATATCTCTTGGTAGTTCAGATATATGTTGATGATTTAATCTTTGGAGCAACTACTGATAAGTTAAATAAAGAATTTGCTAAATTAATGGGGAGTGAATTTGAAATGAGCATGATGGGTGAGCTTAATTTCTTTTTAGGATTACAAATTAAATAAAATTCAAATGGAACATCCATTAGCAGAAGTATGTAAAAGAGTTCCTTAAAAGGTTTAAAATGGAAGATTCCAAAGAAATTAACACTCTTATTGCAACACCTACAAAGTTGGATATAGATGACCTGGTTCATCTGTTGATTAGAAGTTGTATATGGAAATGATTGGCTCATTGTTGTATATCACAGCTAGTAGCCTGACATTGTTTTCAGTGTAGGCCTTTGTGCAAGATTTCAGGAAAATCCAAAGGAGTCTTACTTGACTGTTGTCAAGAGAATTTTGAGATATCTGAAAGGCACCACTGATCTTTGTCTATGGTATCCAAAAGGTAGTAATGTTAATCTAGTGGGATATGATGATGCTGATTATGCAGTTTTTCTTGTGGATAGAAAGAGATCTCACGTATGACACACTTTCTTGGCTCATGTCTTGAGTCTTGGGCCACCAAAAGCAAATTTTTGTGGCCTTATCTACTGCTGAAGTTGAGTATGTTACTGTTGCTTCATGTTGTGCTCAATTGTTGTGGGTCAAACCGAAATTAATGGAATTTGTAATTGATGTTGGTTGTATCCCCATTTTTTGTGATAACACTAGTGCAAATAGTATGACCAAGATCCCGGTTCATCATAAGAGAACTAAGCATATACGTTAGACATCATTTTTGAGGGATAACTATGAACAATGATTGATCAATGTGGAATTTTGTGCTACTGACAAGACTTCCACTAAGAAGTCTATTCCAGGGTCTAAGTCTGCTGAACCATCCACTCTGGCAAAAAGGACCAGGTCTGCTGTGAAATCAAAACAAGTAAAAATTGTTGAGGAAGAAGAATAAAGTGGAGAGGAAGAAGGTGATTCTGACATTGAGAAGGACAAGATAGCCAAGTTTGGCAAGAGGACAATTTTGAAGGGTAGACTCCTTCGGGACTTGGAGGAGGAATGAATGGTGCTGCTTTTGGAGAAGCTGGAATTGTAAGGCTGGAAGGACATGGTCCTTCAGATGGATGGTAGGTTGGTCAGGAATGAAATTGTTGAGTTTATGGCAAATGCTGAAGTGAAGGATGGAAGGGTTACCAGTATGGTGAAAGAAGTGCAAGTCTCTTTCGATGTGAAGGAGTTGAGAGAAATTCTGGGTGTACCTGGTGAGGGGTACAATGACTATACAAAGCTCAAGTAGCAAGCCTAGAAAATCTTCCTACTGCCCTTGTCATTACCAGAAAATTCAGTAACAATGAGGAAATTGAGCTCAAGGCTATGTACAAGAGTGAGATGAGCCACCCCGCAAAGTGTTGTTCGAATTAGTCAACAAATGTGTTATGCCAAAGCAGGAAAGGAAACACATTGCAAACTTCATGGGCTTGGTCCTCATGGAGTGTTTAGACAGTGAAATGCAGATTAATTTGCCTGAATTTATAATCTAGGTTCTTGATAGGGTTCTAAATGGCGCCAAGACTCGTGCCATTCCTTATCAACAAGTCAACTATTAGGAGGATTGTTTTTCCTTTTTCCTCCTCGAACAATTAGATAATTTACTAATAAAGTACTCCATTAGTTGTTTTCTTAATGGCACACCGTGACTTCTTTAAATTATTCTCCAACACCAACCAACAACCACGTAAAAATAGGACTATAACACGAGTAATTGTGTCGTGTTGAAATATAAATAAATCAATTGAATAACACAACACGTTGGTAATTCTCCTTTTTCCACACCTAGAAAATAAAATACTCCTATCAACTTAGCCACACGAAACTTCCAACTAATTGTTCCCATGAAAGTATGTGTGAAACATTTAATTATTGTTGATAGAACTTCAAAAGAGCGCTTCCTTTTGGAAACAATACACTTTAAAGCTTTTCTGGTTTTCGCTTAATATATAGACTAGCAACTCTCAAGTATTTTATCGTTCAAAATTGTAATAGGATGAACAAGATCCTTTATCCGTAATGAGAAGTTTCGTTCGAGTCTTAAGAATGAAGTATTCATAATAGAATTCCCCATAAATCGACTCTACGTGTCCCTAATTAAGTTGGTCAATAAATTTCGAATATCAAATAATAAAAAAATCTCGCATATTATCTTCTCATATCCATGTGAGATATATATACGTATAAGCAAGGATTTGAATAAATAAAAGACACGATACCTTGGCTTGAAACATAGATATAAGGCTGTCACGTCATTGCAATTTCTTATCATATTCCTTTCCAACTAAGTAGTTTAAGTACCGAAAGAATTCTTTTGGATATTCCATTAATATACTCTTCATTCATAAAACCATTTTCGCTAATAATTCCCTCCAAATTAAAGTCTTTCATTTTTCATATATATCAAGAAATTAATTAGTAGTATGCATCTAATATTATTGGCTAGTTTTGGATTGTGTGTTCTTCTTTGTGGTGCTGAATTTCCATATTTGAAGCAATCTGTAAAAGGTGATGGCTCACTTAGTTTTTTGGTGGTTGGAGATTGGGGAAGGAAAGGACTCTATAATCAATCTGACGTCGCCTTCCAGGTTCTTCTTCTTTCTTCCATTATTAAGGCGGAACTAGGTTTTTTGAGTTTATAACTTCTCCATTCTAAAAATGAATTATTTATATATATTAATTAATAAAAAGAATCTTTTTAATACAAGGTTTGAATCAAAGCGCTCTCCATACTGTAGCTTCGCTCCTGCTGCTCATTATCTTCTTTTTTTTTCCTTCATACCCTATGAGTTTTCTAGTTTTTCTTCTTGTTCTTCTACTTCTTCTTAAATATGGTTAGTCATAAGAAATCATGCTTGTGTTCTTGATGTTTTAATCCTCTCATAATACTTACAAGTCACGTTCCTTCGTTTTTTAAATTAATTATTTACTGTTTTTTTTTGGAAATCTTTAAAGGTTGAAAAGTTGTGCTTGATCAGTATTTGATTAGTTTGAAAAAAGTTTGTAAGAAAGTAAAATAAAATTAAACTCACATTTTTTTTTATTTTCTTCTTAAGTCTGGTTAATATAAGAAATCATGCTTGGTCTATATTCTGGATTGACCCTTAAAAGATATTTGAAGAAATAAAGATGAATTTTTTCTTTTTAAATTTGGCATAAATGATGACATATCAATAGGTGTAGGAAAGGCAAAATCCCAATTGTTACAAATGCAACAAAATAGGATGTTAATGTTGGATCTACTTTTGATTATCGCTAATGTTTGACTTTTAATTATGCATGTGAGGCACAAAGTTAAATACTGTATTAAATTGTTGCAGGGCAATAATAGTTGCCATTTCATTCTCTAAAAAATACGAAAAAATTTCTCTGAAAAAATTAATAATGCCATTTAGTTAACTCTTACTGACGTTTAAACACCCAATTTTCTTCTCTATTTTCTTTTTTCTTCTGATTATTTAATAAGGGGGTTGGGGTGGGGTGGGGTGGGGGTGGGGGAGGGAAAGAGGAAGAGTTGTGGGGGATTCAAAATAATTAAGCATATGACTTTTTTGGCAAAAGCCATTCATCCAACGTTCATTACTTTAAGCAAGAGAAATTCTTTTTACTCTTCTTGTGTTCCATTTGAAAATCGAATTTTATTACCACGTTTTATGCACGTTTAAAATAACGTTATATCCATATCTGTACTGTTTTCTTGGGGTACGTAACATCATAAAGTAAAGGAGAAGAGCAAGGAAAGATGTACTTTTGTCAAGTTGGAGTGAGGGCCAATATGTTTAAATTGTTTATTTTAAAAAGTAATTTTAGAAAAAAAATATAGTTTGTGTTTGGTCGATTCATTAAGTAGTGTTTTTTGCGAGCAAATTGTGTTTGACCAATTAATCTAAAAAATACTTTTGATTATCAAATTTCAAAAAGGACCATAAAAATTTAGTTTGCAACTAGTTTTATTTGAAAGAGATAAATGAATTTAAATATTTATTATAATAAAAAATTAATCATATAAAATATAGTTATTCCAAAGTGATAATATTGTGTATCTAGTATTACTTATTCTTTACATGATGATTTAAATATATCAAAATATATCACTCAATATAAATTAAAATTTACTCTTATAAATTAGTATATAAAGGAAGAGATCTATTTATAGTAAAGAGAATATTCTAAATAAGAGAAAAAGAATAAAAATATGATAGAATAAAAAATAGAAGAAATATATGGTAAAAAGAGAAAAAGAAAATAATATATTAAATTAATAAGGAATAACCTGGAAAATATAAATTTAATGTAAGAGTATTTTTATCTTGAATAAATTAATTTTCTGCTTCTTGAAAGAAGTTAGAATTTGTAGCTTCTCCCCAAAAATAGAAAAATCGCTTATGTTGTTGCTCAAAGGCACTTTTTCATTTTGGCCAAACATGCTCTGAGAGTAATATATAGGTTCTCCAGGCTAAAAGCACATTTTTTCCAATAGAAATATTTCTTTTTTTAAAGTTGGGTGTTTGGCCAAGTTTCTAAGAACAAAATAAAATATTTTTGAGTAAAGTAGAAGCAGAGAAAAGTAGTTTCTCTTCAAAAACACTTTTTTAAAAAGTTCTTTTGAGAAAAATACACTTAAAAGAAGTTTTTAAAAAATTGGTCAAAATAAAAAACTTTAGAGCTCGATGGTTTCTCTCTCCCGGTGCAAGTTAGCATAACGTGCGCCAACCATGGGAGATAGGAGAGAACGACCTTCAGCTCAGTCTTAGGTAACACTACCAATACAAAAGTATACAGCGAAGACTGCAGTCGGAGGAGCTGGCTAAGTGGAGCAGTTTTAAAAGCAAATTAACGAAGGAATTAACATTTTCAGAGAAGCATCTCCAGCACTTGTGCAGAAACCTAACATGCAAATTAAGACTGTGATACATGCGAAGGAGAAATTGGGTGAATGGTTAGATATTATCCACTCCGCAAGTAGTAGTAAGAAGCAATTATGGATGGATGAAGTAGAATAGTAGGACGAGGTAACAAATGAGATAACACTGAGATTGAATATTGGAAGAATGCTATAGTATATTATGTTTTATGTGCTTACCATCCATTTTCAGTATTAAATGGGTTCATTTAAAGGCCGTGGGGTAAAATTGGGATCAATAAAATAGCCATGATGAAAAATATTATAGTTCTGGTTTGATTTGACAGTGAGGAGGGTAAGAATGGAGTCGTACAAGGGGGAATTTATCACTTCGACAGCAAATCATTCATTGTTAAGGAGTGGAATCAGGATATGGAGTTTTCTAGGGAGGAACTTCATTCAATTCCAATTGAAAGTATAAGAGGGAGGGGGAGGGGTGAATTGTTTATCTTTAAAATAGTTATCAGTAGTTGACTAGTTTACCAATTAGTTGACTAGAAATAAGAGCGAGATAATAATAAATGCAGAATTAAAGTGCAGGAATTAAAGACACCAAAATTTTTATACTGATTCAGTTCAATATGAATCATAATCCAGTCCCTTTGGGTTGCAGGGGTGTTCTCTTTCAGCGATCGAAGTTTCTTGATTACGGAGAAAATTGTGTAGCTTTACACCAACTGCTTAGTTTCTATATCTCTTGTCTTTTCTTGATACAATGCCTCACCAGTGATTTTCTCTCTTTCTTCTCTCACTTTACACAACAGATCTAAAAGAACTATAATGCTTGTTTGGAGTAGAACAAAAAAAGGGTAGATGGTTTTATCAAAGTATATTTCTTAAAGTCGAGAGCGAACGTATATATGCTTTCCAGGAGACCTTAGAATCTGGAGAGATTGCAAACCCAAGAGATTTGATCCTTGAAAGGAATCACAAATTGATTCTTTCCAAAAATAAAGTTAATTCCGCTACTCTTCCTTGATGTATGGACTTTGAAGGTTTTCCATCTCTAAGTCTTGATATCCGCCGGATTTGCTGATTCTTGGTGATTATGTTTCCCTTAAATCTGGGACCTTCCAGTAATAGCTTCTGATTGATTATCTTTGCTGGATCATCAGTGCTTCTTCCCTTTTTATTGTTGATTCCTTCTCCTTTATGGCTTCAGTCTGAATGATTTCTTCCTTCAGCTTATTTCTTTTGCTTTGAACTGCTTCCGTATTTCTTCCTTCAGTTTATTCTTTTTGTGTTGAACTATCCCCGCTAATTTATGATTTTCCTTTTACACTTTGACCCTGATGGTTTTTCTTGAGTCCCTATGTCAAAATCAATTATATTATTAACACCAATATGGATCAAACTTCCTGGACTTCAAATATTGGAGTGCTAGAGGCCTAAGCAAACTAGGAAAGCTTGGTTGGGAAGTCATTGATGGTTGATAAAAATACAGAGAAGAAAGCGGGGGCTAAACTTTACCAAATTATTGATGGAAGTGAAGATTGGGGCTCATTTACCTGAGGAGATATACTTTAGAAATGAGAAAGGATATAATTAACCATGAGTTGAGAGTATACTGTTGCTATAATCTAAAGATTGGTCAAACTTGAAAATTTAACCTTTATGTTTTGATTTGTAAAATATTATTATGTAATCATGTTCTTTTGTTATTTTTGGTTTATTAAATGTGTAGATGGGAGAGATAGGAGAGAAACTAGACATTGATTGTGTAATATCAACTGGTGACAATTTCTACAACGATGGGCTCAAAGGTGTTAATGATCCTGCATTTGATGATTCATTCACCAATATTTATACAGCTCCTAGCTTGCAAAAGAAGTGGTACAATGGTAAATCTTTTATTCAAATTTTTCATCACCATTATTGTTCTGGGAGGCAGATTCAAGAGTTATAGTTTCTTGGTTCTTACGTGCTGCAGCAATTTTAAATTAATATACAATAATAATTAATTTAAAAATAAATATATAAATATTATTTATAGATATATAGTGAATTTATTAATATTATGATTTGAACAAAATTATTGGATTCAAGTTAACCTATAGATGACACTCGCCTTGATTGTAGTTTATTATGATTACAAGCCTTTAAAAATTACGAGGACGTAAAAACAAGATAAATTATGTAAATGCATTAATTCCATGTGATTAATCCTAAAGAACATAAAACTAAAATTAACGTGTAAATATATTGCATGAAACTGAATATCAAAATTTGTATAATTAAGTTGCTAATTTTTTTCCCGCTTCTTGTGGCAGTGTTGGGAAACCATGACTACAGGGGTGATGTAGAGGCGCAATTAAGTCCACTCCTTAGAGAAAAGGACGAAAGATGGTTTTGTTTGAGATCCTATGTTCTTGATGCAGGTAAATATATTATATATATAAGAATATTTTACTACAATATTTCTTTTTTTTTTTTCAAAAAAGAATCGTCGTCTCATTCGAAAATTAAATATTTTAATTCTCGTTAAAATATTGATATTCTTAAGAACAAATATTGATATTCTTGTCCATTTTTTTTTGGTGAGGCAGAAATTGTGGAATTTTTCTTCATAGACACCACCCCATTCGTGAATGACTATTTTACACACCCAAAAGATCACACTTATGACTGGAAAGGTGTCTTGCCAAGGGACAAATATCTCAAAGATCTCTTAAAGGTAATATTTCATCTGTTATAGTATAGTATGTGTTTTATTCTTCTTTTTAGTCTGTTTAGAAAAAATATTATTTTCGATACTTTTAATTCTAACATTTCACATGGAATATTTAAAACTAAAATTTTAAAGAACATTTTAGTACATTTCATACATCTTTAATTCAAAGTTGCCTTTACTTTCTTAAATTTCATGATCTCAAACTAAGATATATAATATAAAATGATATGGAGACAGTAATGATATGGTATCTCGTTACGCGTCGCGAATCCGGATATAGTCGAGCTCCAATGTGGGTACCGGACACCAGGTGGGAAACCAAAAAAAAAAAAAAAAAACTTTTCGCTTATGAGTTTTTAAGCTAGCGTTTGGCCATAAATTTCAAATTTGTTCTAAAAAATTTGATTTTGGTGAAGTTTGGTTTGAAGTCGAAAATGTGTTTGGACATCAGTTTTCAAAACATATTTCTCAAATTTATTTTGGAAAAACATGAAACATGACTTATACCACAAGTTCTAAAAACTAGCATAAATAACCAACAGTACCATTATCAATAACATTCATTATATTATCGCAAACCATAGTCCTGAACATAAATAAATTTGACACAAAATTATCATTTTTATAATGAACAACATGATACACTACCAGGTAACCGAGAATACGAAGCAATATTGTTACAAAATAATAAATGGTAGGCTCTTTTATAAAATACGAAAGTTTGGGGCAATTTTTAAAAAATATAATAGTGATATTTTGGACCAAAACCAGCTATTGAACTCTTTTGGGATTTGAAATTTTACTAAAATATAAGTAAAATTTATGACCAAACATGTATTTACCAAATAAAACCCAAATTTATTTTCACACAATATATGGCCAGTCGTAAGAGTTGTGATATCTTCACAAAATTTACAACACAAAAGATAGAAAGATAGAAAAACATAGAGCATTAGTAGTA
This sequence comes from Nicotiana paniculata, assembly GCA_005239505.1. Classification (NCBI taxonomy): domain Eukaryota; kingdom Viridiplantae; phylum Streptophyta; class Magnoliopsida; order Solanales; family Solanaceae; genus Nicotiana; species Nicotiana paniculata. The sequence goes on from ML332614.1 coordinate 15,338, forward strand.
TTCGAGGACTTTCGGTGCCTCGTAAAATGGTTATATATATAATACTTGATAGAATTACTATATTGAGAACTTTTCTTGTTTAATTTCTCTTAATTAACCTTTTTTTTTTCTTTTATATTTCTCATTTGGGGTTTTCAAAAAGGATTTGGATTTGGCATTAAGTAGGTCTACTGCAAAATGGAAGATGGTGATTGGTCACCACACCATTAAAAGTGCTGGACATCATGGTATAATTACAGAGCTTGCTGAACAATTAACCCCAATACTTGAGGTAATTTATTAAGTACTACACATATATAGTTTTGAGAGTTAAATTATATTTGAGCTGATCTTCACAATTTCTTTTTTGGATTTCTAATTATTGTTAACTTTATCCAATTATTCCATTTAGGAACATAATGTTGATTTTTACATTAATGGCCATGATCACTGCTTAGAACGCATTGGAAGCATTGACAGGTAGCCAGCCGCAGACTTCAAGTATACTGTTATATCAGAAAAATATTAATATTTATTTTTATCTCACTTTGATTACAGCGTGGATACTAATTATCGGTTTAATTATTTATTTAGCAACTTGGAATTTTTAACAAGCGGAGGCGGATCCAAAGCATGGAGGGGAGATGTTAAATGGTGGAATCCTGAGGAATTGAAATTTTATTACGATGGACAAGGGTTTGTTTCAGTGGCATTGAACCAATTAGAAGCTGAGTTTGTATATTACGATGTTTTTGGAAATGTCTTACACAAATTCAAAGTGTCAAAGGACTCTTATTTAGCTAGTCAATAGCTAGGGGTAAATGTTAGTGCAAGATGAATATCGACATTAAAGTGTATTTTAGTATGTTCTTGATTGTTTTCTATGTAACTACTCAAGCATCTCTAGGTCAACATGTGTGCTTCCGTGGAAATAAAAACTTATCAGTTGAGTTAGCAAGGACGAGGTTACCGCTTCACTTCAATTACTAACTGTTTGTTATGTTTTTCTCCTCGCTTCTACTATGTTTTCTGCTGATCATATATATCATCAATTGCCTCTATTTCTTTCTTCCATATCTGACCTCTTCATCTTAGGTGAATGTTGAATTTGTTATCTTTGCTCTCTGTCAATTAAGTTTCCAATTATTAGCTTCTGTGCTTCTCGTTTTCTCAGTTGTGAAATTGTTTTCTGTCAGTTTATTTGGCGATAATTGACGTATTTGGGGCTTTGACATATTTCTCAGAGGCTGACGGTATGTGTGTATTTGAGACGGATTCTTTTGCTATTTCTATAATACATAGATTGTTGGCATATATTTTATAATTAATTTTTGCCTCTATAAATTATCAACTTGGTGGTTAAATAAAATCAGCTTTCCGATTTATTGGCACTAAAAAATCAACTTAAGATGACCTTAGCGATGAACTGTGTTGGGAATTGTCTACAGTATGATCGGTAGGATGTTAACCTGGAAGCGTGTTAAAACTGCATTTCCTCCGCGCTTGGGATAATTAGAATCAAACTTTACCTTCATCTAATTTTCTAAGATTTTACCTCTCTCAAATTCTTCTCTTCCATTAATCTTCAAGTTTCACCGCCAGTCTTCAAACACCAAATCTTACTATCTTCTTTTTTTCTCAATTTATAAAAATGGAGAAAATATCCAAAACAGTTCCTCAAAAAGAGAAAGCTTCTTCTTCTTCTTCTTCACGGTCGGCCGGTGACAAAACGCTGGTGGATCCGCTCTCTAAGGACTGTGTTACCGGCCTGTGCATCCTTAAATTCGATTTTAAAATCGAGAAAGCTCTCTCGGTCCTCGGTTGGTGCGAGCATGTGTCGAGGTACATTTGCTCGATAACCGTGGGGTATCTCGAGCAGATCCAAAGAGATTGCAACTAGGGGGAAAACGTGGTAAAGATCCCATCCCCTGAAGAGAGCATCACTACCCACGTGGAAAAGTATCTAAGTGTTTACACTTATCCTTTCACGTTGGGCCCTCTCGACCCTGTCATCATTGACTTTTGCCGTCAATAACAGGTGACCTTAGGCCAAATACACCCTTCCTTTTGGTGCATAGTCATCATGCTCCGATTCTTCACGAGCAAAGGCGAGGGGATGCCATTCACCCTCGACCACCTTATCAGACTGTACAACCCCCATATCTTTCGTGGGTTGATCAAGCTGCAACGTCGGACAACCAAGGTATTGTTCTCGAGCATCGACGAGGACAAAGATCGAGGCTGGATGGGTAGATTTGTGCGAGTGAGGACCTCCGATCTCATCCCGACGGAGAAGATGCCATTTCCTGAGAAATGGAACCCGAAGAATAAGTATTACTTAACTTGTTAATTTCCATGCTTTATTTCGTTCTTTAGCTTTATTAATGTCTTCTTTCGTCATGCAATGATTGTTTAGATGCCTCGAGCGATCCCCGACCTTGATAACTGGGTCAGAAAACTAGCCTCGAATTCTACTTTCATTGAGCGTTGTTGGCGCGATTTGGCAAAAGGCTGATGGGAGGCAAAGAACCATGGTAAGCTTCCTCTTTTACATATCCGATGAATTGGTAATATCTCCTTATACTTATTTAATTTCCTTGTGTGCCTCCGTCTGGCGAGGAGGAGGCTTTGGCTCCGGTTCTGAAACCGGCGAAGGACAGTAAGAGAAAAAGGGCCTCGACCTCCAAGGATCCTAATCCCAAGAAGAAAAAGAGCTCAATTAGCAAATCGAGGATAGATGTTGTTGCTCTCCCTGCCCGTGTAGTTCGGGAATTAAGGGAGGAAGAAGAAGAAAATGAAGATGGTGACTCGGTGCTTGTGATCTGAGTGAGAAAAACCATCGAGACCTCTAAGGCCGCTGAATCGGTGGCGGTTGGTGAGGCCCCGCCTTCTGCTGAGGAGGCCTTGGAGAAGTATTCGGGCAAAGTTCCCGAATCGTCTGAGATCGAAGCTGCTTCTCGTCCAATGGTGAGTACATCTGAGGGGCTGGTCCCGAGACCCCTCGAGTTGAAAAGAGCGCCCCAAGTGAGTCCAAGTGACTCACTTGGGGCAATGACAACAACTCACTTGCCATCCCTTCCTGCCTATTCCGAAGAGGCAATACGAGATGCTCAAGCTTTGAGGACTCTCGAAGTAGGCAGAGTCCTGGTGAGGAGGATCCCTTCCGGGATTGCTTTATCGGGGTCGAGGATGTCTCCGATCTCAATGACGCATCCAACCTCTTTGAAGAGGCCTAACGTCTCCTGAACCGAGTAAGTTTAAGTTCTTTTGTTTATGTAGCATTTCTTTGTTTTTTGTCTAACTCCTTTCCCTTTTTATATGGACTTTCTCTAAGTCCCGGTATGAATTGAGTCAGTGCGAGGCCGATCTCCAAAGGCTTTCTGAAGAGAGGAATGCCCGCAGTGAAAGACGAGGAGATTAAGGACTTCCGAGCCGAATTGGTTAAAGCTCATAAGGAGCAGATCGAGCTGACCGAGCAGGTAACGATACTCTTGAAAAATCATGGACTTGATTCGGGAACGTAGGTTAACATTTCAATATCACAGCTGCAGCAAAAGATCGAGAGGATTGAGCTATTCCGAGAGGAGGTCGACCAAGTGAAGGTAGAGTCCTACGGGTGGAAGGAAGGCATGGACCGCCTTGCTACTGAGAAAGAGACTGCCCAGGCCCAGTTGCCGTTGGTTGAAGCCCAACTCCGAAATATGAAGGAAAAGTGCTTGGCTCAGGCAAAAAAAATTGTAGAGCTCGAGGCTCAGCTGGCTTCTGAACTTGCAAAGGCCCAAGCCGAGGCCGAAAAAGCAAAGGCCGAGGCTGATAAGACGGTGGCCATTTATTAAGCTGATGCCGAAGCTGCTCAAGCTCAAGTGAGGAAGGCTGCCGATACTGCTCAAACACAAGCACATTGGATTGTCGAGATCGCAAAATGCCAATCTTGGAGGGAGACCTTCGAAGAGATCCACGCCTGAGGCTTCGATCTTACCGAAGAGATAGCAAAGGAAAACGTGCATGAAGCTGATGCTAGACTATTGGCCTCTTCTGACGACGACGACGCTGATGATGATGACGGCAGCAAGAGTGGGTCCGAGAACAATGAGGGGCCCGAGGAAGAAGCTGCTCTCGAGAAAGGAGCTGCCCCCGAGAATAGCTAGGGTCTTTGTATTTTTTCTTTCTTTTTGTGTGGGACCCTGGTTGGTCCTGTGTACCTTCGTTCATATATAAAATATTTTTTTTTTGAATTTTGTCTCAATTTTTTGACTGATGAAAATTTCGATTTGCTTTATGCCTTGTAAAATTTTTTGATATACTTTCCTTGTGAAAAATATGTTTATGACTTCGAATCTTAAGCAACTTGGCCAAAGCTAAACTAATATAGCCTTTGTAGTCGAGTGAGCACTTTCTAGAACTGGAAGTAGTAAAAATCTTAGGTTTTAGTTGAGGATGAACTCTTAAACTCAAAAAATATAATGGCCCTTAGGCTCTTGAATCGAGCCGATATGGCCTCAGAAGAATGACTTTTTTCCTTTTCGTCTTAAAAAGTTTAAACATATAGGAATTTGTTATGCCTCAACATGAAGTAAATCTATACCCGTTAGATTTTTTCGGGATCTAATATTATTGAAACTCTTTGCTTTTTTTGGTTATTAGCACAAGTTTGTACTAAATTGTTTGAAGGTTCGAACTGTTCGATACCTCTTAAGGTTTTTCGAGGGTTGACATTATCGAAGCCCTTTGGTTAATTTGCCGAGGGTAGCCTTTTTAACGGTTTATAAAAGAATTCGAAGGCCTGTTTTTATTGCGGAATTCGAACATCTCTGAACCGCGTTAGTTTTGCCGTAACCTTGGGATCTGCCTCTTGGGCTTATTTTCCTAATTACACTTTGAACTTGTTCAAAGTGTTAGTCCTGAGTAGGGTGGCCTTGGCCTATAAAATCGAGGGTTTCCTTTTTAAGGTAGTATGGTCTCGAAGTTTTGTAATTTGAATATGTTAATTTTTGGACGGCATTCCTCGGGTATGAAGTTGATCGTTCGAAGTTTGGTTGCGATCGACCCTTGAGCTAGTTTCCGCAATAAATCATAAATATGAAATTTGTAAAGTATAAATTTCATTAAGGCACTATCTGGTAAGGAAAAATACTTCTTTCAATAGTTCATACATGCGTACATGTTTTACCACTAGGGTTCGAGCAATCTACATGGACACGGTTCATTCGATGGTTTGGTCCTTTACAAAATTTTCCTATCGAGACCTTGTTGACATAAAGTATTTCCCTTGAAAATATAACATCCGAGGGTAATGCCCCCCAATATTCGAGGTTGATTGAAAAAGAAGGATCGAATACTCTAAGTTAGCATGAACAATGGTTGCCTCGTTAGAAACCTTTCCGGAAAAATTCATTTGGGATAAAAATCGGTCGAAGGGAAAAAGAGTACAACGTGTACTTTCAGACCTAAGGACTTCATGTTTGGAGATAACTTTGATGCCTTCAATCGAACACCTGCAATAAGTTAGTATAAAACATAAATAAAAATAAGGAGAAGGTCATACCTCAACAATAATATCGTTTGGGGAGTGATACGTTTCAATTATTTGGAAGTTGTTCGCCGCTTATCGTGCCAAGTTTGTAGGATCCTTTTCCGGTGATGTCAAGGACCTGATATGCTCCTTCTTAGTTTTGGGCGAGTTTTCCTTCGTTTGGGTCTCGAGTATTGAGGGTGACTTTTCTTAGAACTAAGTCCCCGATTTTAAAGTGGCAAAGGTTGGCCCTTCGATTATAGTACCTTTCGATGCGTTGCTTTTGTGCGGCCATTCGGACGAGGGCGGCTTCCCGTTTTTCATCTAGTCGCTCGAGGTTCGTATTTATAGCCTCGTGATTTGGCTCTTCTGTTGTGTATCGAAACCTGGCGCTGGGTTCCCTGACTTCGATCGGGATTAGAGCTTCGGTGCCATATACTAAGGAGAATGGTGTTACCCCCGTTACTAGATTTTGAAATCATTCGATATGCCCAAAGGACTTCGGGCACAATTTCTCTCCATTTTACCTTGGCGTCGTTCAAACTTTTCTTTAGATTCTGAATGATGGTCTTGTTTGTTAACTCGGTCTGTCCGTTCCCACTAGGATGGTAAAGCGTCGATAAGATCCTTTTTATTTTGTGATCTTCAAGAAACTATGTTATCTTGTTACCGATGAATTGTTTTCCATTGTCGCATATGATTTCGGCAAGTATTCCGAATCGGCATATGATGTGATCCCAGATGAAGTCTATAACTTCTTTTTCTTTGACTTTTTCGAAGGCCTATGCTTCAACCCATTTAGAGAAATACTCAATCATAAATAAAATGAATTTAGCTTTACCTGGGGCCGACGATGTCCATTCCCCATTTCATAAACGACAATGGGAATAAGACTGAATGAAGTTTCTCTTCGGGCTGGCGGATCATCGGCGCATGCCTTTGGCACTTGTCGCATTTTCGAACGAATTCCTTAGTGTCTTTTCCAATATTGGCCCAATAATATCCCGCTCTGACGATTTTCTGAACCAGTGATTCGGCACCAGAATGCTTTCCACAAGTACCCTCGTGAATTTCTCGTAGGACATAGTACGTGTCTCCTGGTCCCAAACACACTGCCAACGGTCCATCGAACATCCTTATGTATAAAGTTCCATATTCGGCTAGAGTGAATCATGCAGCTTTTGTTCGCAGAGTCCTAGATTCCTTAGGGTCCGATGAGAGTTTCCCGTTTTTCAAATACTCGATCTATTTTTCCTCCAATCCCAGGTTAGGCTTGTGGAGTTTATTTCGGCATGGCCTTCTCCGATCATCAATTTCGAAAGTTGTACGACAGTCCCCGAGCTGATTTCGTCGTCTTCGACTGATTACCCCAAATTTGCAAGGGCATCGGCCTCACTGTTTTGTTCTCGAGGCACATGCTGTAAGGTCCATTCTTTAAACCAATGTAATGCTACTTGAAATTTATTCAAGTAGCTCTGCATTCGATCCTCTCGAACCTTGAAGGTTCTGTTGACTAGGTTTACCACTAGTAGGGTGTCACGACCCAAACCGATGGGCCGCGACGGGCACCCGGTACCTTACTCAATCGAGTATCAACGTAACGTATCTTTCATATAATTCTATCATAGGTAAATGGACCAGAGTAAAGCATGGGGTATTACAAACTTATACATATAAAGTACGGGCCTATAAGACCAAAATAATCACTCTTATACTGAGCATAGGCCAACAAGGCCATACAATCTTTTACGTACATGACATCTGTCTACAAGCCTCTAAGAATACCTAACTTTCATAAAGGTCGGGACAGAGTCCCGCCATACCAAACAATACACGTCTAAATCATACTAACCAAACAAGCAACTCCGAAACAAATGGAGCGCACCAATATCTTCCGCTGAGTTGATATCCTACTTGGAGGGCTCTCGACCTGTCTATCGGGACCTACGGGCATGAAACGCAGCGTCCCCATGCAAAAGGAAGTCAGTATGAATAATGTACCGAGTATGTAAGGCACATAAATAAGTACATAATAGACGCATAAGTGATATAGAGTAAATGACTCAACCTGTAAGTCTGGATAACTCTGTAAATCATGAAATACTTATAGTATCATGCATATGCATATGAATGTCATGTCGTGCATAGGTACATGCTTTCATAACATCATCAAGCCTCTGAGGGCATCCCATCATTTCATATTGGCTACTGTGGGCAAATCATCAATGTATACCAGCTGATCAGGCGGTGGTGTGTGTGTATATATATATATATATGCGTATATAACGCCATCTGGTCATGGGTCAGTGTGCATGCATAAATGCATGAAATGCGTATGAAGTACGTTAATAAAATCTCTCGGTACGTCATAAGACCATTATGCCTCTGATTAATATCATGAGACTTTGTCAACATACATATTTTCTGAGACCCATGAACAAATTATAAAATAATAGGACACATGGAGAATCAAGAACATAGGCATCTCTATGAATAGAGTCATTTATGGAAGTTGTACATTTCCTCGTTTTGTTTGCATCATATGGATCATTCCAAAAACAAAGAAAGGATAACCTTCACATACCTGAAGTAGAGAAAAATCCGTATGAAATTCTTGGAAAAGGTTGCACCGTACTCCTTTAGAACCGCAAAATTTTACGTTGCTAATGTGCTAAAGAATTTTGTTTGTTGAAGAAAATACCCTTACTTGTTACATAACAAATCAAAAATGTATTTTCCGAAGGAAAAAGGTCCAAAGCTAGTAGTTTTCAAGAGAAATTAACCATGAGAAAGCCACATTCTCTAGATGGGGCTCATCTCTGGGAGACTTAGTAGAAATACTGGAATGAACTTCTAGGTGCATATGTTTCTCTTCCACCGTCGAATTCAAATCACACCGCACTTTGATAAACTCAATTTAGATTTAATGACCAATGACTGGTACTAGCTATGACCCAACTATCATAATTGATATACGGGAGTGGAGCATGAGGCTTTTTGGAAAAACATAAAGAGTTTGGTAATTAACACCTATTTTTCTAGCTAATCAAATATGACTTAAAAGTCATCTCTTTGGTTAGTGGCTTGCTTCCACGTGGGGGTGGGGTGGAGATTTTAATCTTATTTAATTAATTAATTAGGTAATATTCCGCTACCCGGTAATTAATCAATTACCCACATAATTAAGAATTATTCCGACTTACTTAAAAATACTACTCACTTTTCACATACCTTACTATCACGGTCATGTGGTACCTTGTATGACACTAATCCATAAATACTGATTATTTTAGCTCGGGCCGTATTTTATCCCGACATGCCAAACTTGGATAAAAATTCATTTTCTTTGACTTGCTTTTACCTTCACAAATTTACTCATCACTTGTTTGAAATAGCATAATCCTTATAATCTCCAAATAATCTTTTCCTTGGACTGATGCCAATTATCTTATGACAACTTCAACGTACAATACTACAGGGTGCAACATCATCGTAATTTAATACTGCAGGACGTAATATCAACGTAATATTGCGGGGCATAACATCATTTCCCCTTTTGGAACATTTGTCCTCAAATATTTGCTGATGTACTTATCATTCTCATAACTCATAGTTCTTGCGAATACTTTAATATTCTCCTTTCCATTTAGGCCTCTTTCCCCTGCCATGACTTGTGATCAATTTCTTCCAATCTCGTAACTGTTGCTACCTCCTATCATGCAGCCTCTACGATAATGACCTTGTAAGTGTGCCTATGCGACTCTTCTCTCCTTTTTCCTCCAGCTTTTAGCCAATCTCTAGGCTTTACTTAGCTTAATAGGATGCCTCTATGGGCATCTATAGGTGTACTGAAGTTCTTCGTTCGGTACTTTGTAGAGCTTGCGAATATGGATATATCTTGTTTCATACACCTGGTTATCCATTCGTATGGACTTACTGCATCTACTTAGGTCATACTATACCATAATTCTTACTTTAATTTATCGATACTGAGGTCTGCAACCAACTCCAGGTTACTCTCGTTGTTTATCCTTAAGACCGATGGTCTAATCTCGTCTCATATTGTTGAAATTTTATCCATCTATTGTTGATTTACCTAAATGTTTATTCGTCATCTACCACTGATAACTTGATCTTTTATGTAACACCGTCGCTAGGGCTCGCGTCTCATCGGGGAAATCTGGAGTAATTAGATTGATCCACCTAGGGGTGATACTATACTTCCATAACAGTACTTTATAGCATCCTAATGTGACTCACCTTATATGGGTATTTTAGTCCCTTACAATTCGTGAAATCCTTTTTTGTTTTTTCAAATCATTACTCATGCGAAGACCTAAACGTCATCCTTTATTTATCATAATTACACCCTCATTCTACTACCAGGGCATCCCATCTCTTCTAAATGCTACTAGTCTTATACTCCTTTGAGTTTTTTCAGGCTATATTGAGCTTTCTATAACTTAGAGGAACCATCAGCTCCTTTGATTTCATGGCTTAATCCTGAGGACTTATCTATCCCACTTCTGTGACCGTCTCACTTACCTTCTTCGTATCCTTACTCTTGTTTTTATAAAACCTTATTGTTCTATCATACTTTAGCTTGCGATCGATTCCCTTATGCTTTTCTGGAATATCAAGCGAGACATTGCATCGTCTCTAATTCTTCTTTTACTCTCTAATTAGATCTTTCGGTACTTAGAAACAATAGAATGGAAGGTATGCCATTGACAATGCCGCTATCATTCCTGAATATTCAATCCCCACACTTTTAGCCTTATATCCGAAGTATGGACTATTCACAACCTTCTGCACTTGAGTATATCGTACGTCGTTCACTTTTACCTTGCTTACTTTAAAGTTTCGCATCACATATTCTATCTCCATCATGGCCTTCCTCCCATATAGGTAGAATTCATATCCACAATTTGAAGCTCTATTATAATACTTGCACCTCTGGTGCTTATACAATCCGGTGGGAGTTCCATATTGAATTCTTATGAGGCTAGTATTTTCTGACTGGATTTATTGTAGAGCCGTTATTGAATATGGTTGTTGTGCGCTCTCTCTTGGATCTCTAATATTAAGAGTGATTCTGCTATGTTCTCAATCACTATGTCCATAATTTTCTGGGTTCAATAATCAAACTCCTGATTTACTTAGCTGATGTAACTCTTTAGTTTTCTCTTTCCTCTGATCAACCTTTATGTAGGTTTAAGCTATCTTCTGATCTATGGCACATGGTGTTAGTTATTACTTTTAGCCTTTCATGGCGTTATGGGATATGCATGATACAATCCTTTAACAACTTAATCCTTCGTCTATGATCTAGGCTCAATTCTTTCTTTTAACGTGTACTAGAATCTCCTATGGCTGTATATGCTGTATGTATAAAACTCCGAACCCTTATGCGCGTTCATAACGTAAGCAACTCTGGATCATTGATTGAGTAATTCCTTTTTTTAACGGCGTGCTTACATAACATTCTGGAATCGTAGTATATCTGTAGGATTTGGATAAGTGCAATCCCACCCCTTTCTCATTTTTATCGCATTCTTCCTTTATCATTCCATATTACCCCCTTTAGGGGGGTACTAAGACTTGGAGCTACGACGACCTGCCTATATATGTTCTTCCTCTCCATATTTAGCGTCCCTTCGCATTATCAATGACCCTTACTCGCCTTGCAGTAATCCTTCTGTACCAAGGATAACAAAAATCCTTACTCGCAATGGTGGCACTTAGTGTAACTGGCACAAATAGTCTTTTAAGGTTAACTTTGCTCACATTTATTGCTTTAGGGAAGCGGTTTCCTAAATGACTATTCTCTAAATTCATCATGGATCTTCTTCTGTTGTCCATTATATTACTTTCCGGAACGCAATATGAAATTCTCACAATGCTGACTATTATTAAATCAGTCAGTTCCTAATTCATGTTTAGTTCATCTTGTTCACCAGTCCATATTGATTTCTATTACTCTTGGTCTAACTTTTCCTTATGTTAATCACGTTAGAGTTTCAAACTTATTTCTCGAAATGAGGACGTGACTGTATGGTCTATACTCTTTTGTTGTCTAAGGCCCATCGCCCCTCGTCTCTTTCTTCATTTGACTATAGATTCTGTAATATTGCCATCTTTTTGACCTACCGTTGTCATCCATGTATCACATCTTACTCTTAATTCTTCATTAGCTCTCTTCTTATTTCCTGCTAAAATTTTTGTCTATCACTTTATTCTGAAACTTCAACAAGATATTCTTTTGATTTTAGCTCTCCTTGCTTCATTTATCGGCTCTTCAGGTTGCTCAACCTCCTCGCTCTACTAGGGACGAGAGTCACACTAAGGTAATATTTATCCCTTCCAGGCTTTCAGTGCCTATCTTCAGAATTCTTTTTATCATGCTAGTATTCACATCTAATTGTAATATTCTAGAGTGCACCACCAGGGTGTCTCACAAGGGGATCTATTAGCACATTTGTAATATCCTTCGGAAATGTCAACTATTGCAAATCATCCATTCATCATTTTGGGTTACTCTAAGCCAGTCGAATCTTACTACCCCGTCCTTCTCTTAAACCATATCCGTTAGCTCTCATAGGACATGACTGAGATAGATGTGGCTGATTGTACATACATCTATTACTGTTGAAAGTAATTCAAAATGCTTATATCTCCCTTCATGAATGGTAGATAATGATAATCTTTATTAATTGGGTACCTTGTACCCTTCTTCAGCTTGGTGCAACTTGTTTTAATTTCAATTCCGTTATTCCTTTTTACCGTAAGAGTGGATAAGTATTCTTTCCTAAAAGCTCCTTATCAAGAACTGTACACTTTTTAGTACACGCATGATCTGCTGAAGACCTCTCATTTACTCATCATAAGCAAGATGCAAAATCGATTTCCTCTAACTCAGCATTTCCACAACTATATCTCTTATCGATCGTCTTTCCCAATGTATGCATCGTCTTATTATGAATAAAATAGAAGTTCAGAATTTGAATTCTTACAAATGAGCTCCACCACACTATCTAGAGTAAGAAAAAAGAGTGATAGTCCTAAATACCCTGTAGCCTCCTTCTTATAAGTGTGGTGCACGACAAACCCATAAACAAGACTCTACTAGACACAACTTATAGACTCCCTAGGACGAAACTGCTCTGATACCACTTTTGTCACGACCCAAACGGATGGGCCATGATGGTCACCCGATACCTTACTCAATCGAGTATTAACGTAACGTATCTTTCATATCATTCTATCATAGGTAAATGAACTGGAGTAAAGTACGGGTGATTACAAACTTATACATATAAAGTACGGGCCTATAAGACAAAAATAATCACTCGTATACTGAACATAGGCCGAAAGGTCATACAATCTTTTACGTACATGACATCTGTCTACAAGCCTCTAAGAATACATAACTTTCATAAAGGTCAGGTCCCTCCATACCAAACAATACACGTTTAAATCATACTAACCATACAAGCAACTCCGAAGCAAATGGAGCGCACCAACATCTTCCGCTGAGCTGATAGCCTACTTGGAGAGCTCTCGCCCTGTCTATCGGGACCTGCAGGAATGAAACGTAGTTTCCATAGGAAAAAGGGACATTAGTACGAATAATGTACCGAGTATGTAAGGCACATAAATAAGTACATAACAGACATGGAAGTGATATAGAGTAAATGACTCAACCTGTAAGTCTGGATAACTCTGTAAATCATGAAATACTTATAGTGTCATGCATATGCGTATGAATGTCATGTCGTGCATAGGTACATGTTTTCATAACATCATCAAGCCTCTGAGGGCATTCCATCATATCATCTTGGCTACTGTGGGCAAATCATCAACGTATACCAATTGATCAGGCGATGGTGCGTATATAACGCCATAACCTTTTCCATATCCTATATATATATATATATATATATATATATATATATATATATATATATATATATATATATATATATATATATATATATATATNCCCATGAACAGATGGAGCTATATATGCATATATATATATATATATATATGCATATATAGCTCCATCTGTTCATGGGTCAATGTGCATGCATAAATGCATGAAATGCATGAAATGTATATGAAGTACGTTAATAAAATCTCTCGGTACGTCATAAGACCATTATGCCTCTGATTAATATCATGAAATAAACTTTATCAACTTACGTATTTTCTGAGACTCATGAACAAATAATAAAATAATAGGACACATGGAGAATCAAGAACATAGGCATCTCTACGAATAGAGTCATTTATGGAAGTTGTGCATTTTCTCATTTCGTTTGCATTATATGGATCATGCCAAAAAGAAAGAAGGGACAACCTTAACATACCTGAAGTAGGGAAAAATCTGTATGATATTCTTGGAAAGGTTGCACCGTACTCATTTAGAACCGTAAAACTTTACGTTGCTAATGTGCTAAGAAATTTCGTTTGTTGAAGAAAATATCCTTACTTGTTACATAACAAATCAAAAATGTATTTTCCAAAGGAAAAAGGTCCGAAGCTAGTAGTTCGCAAGAGAAATTAACCATGTTAAAGCCACATTCTCCAGATGGGGCTCATCTCTGGGAGACTTAGTAGAAATACTGGAATGAACTTCTAGGTGCATATATTTCTCTTCCACTGTCGAATTCAAATCACACCTCACTTTGATAAACTCAATTTAGATTCAATTACCAATGATTGGTACTAGCTATGACCCAACTATCATAATTGATATACGGGAGTGGAGCATGAGGCTTTTTGGAAAAACATAAAGAGTTTGGTAATTAACACCTATTTTGCCACCTAATCAAATATGACTTAAGAGTCATCTCTTTGGTTAGTGGCTTGCTGCCACGTGGGGGTGGGTGGAGATTTTAATCTTATCTTATTATTAACTAATTAATTAGGTAATATCCCGATACCCGGTAATTAACCAATTACCCACATAATTAAGAATTATTCCGACTTACTTAAAAACACTACTCACTTTTCACATACCTTACTATCATGGTCATGTGGTACCTTGTATGACACTCGTCCATAAAAATATCGGATATTTTAGCTCGGGCCGTATTTTATCCCAACATGCTAAACTTAGATGAAAATTCATTTTCTTTGACTTGCTTGCCCTCTACCTTCACGAATTTACACATCACTTGTTTGAAATAGCATAATCCTTATAATCTCCAAATAATCCTTTCCTTGGACTGATGCCAATTATCTTACGACAAATTCAACGTACAATACTACAGGGTGCAACATCATCGTAATTTAATACTGTAGGACGTAATATCAACGTAATATTGCGGGCTGTAACATAGGGAGTCACATTTGGCCTAGATGACCTTTGTTCCTAAGATTTTAGCTAGTTCGAGACCTGCAATCATTGCCTCGTACTCGGCCTCATAGTTAGTCAACTTAGAAGTTTTGATAGATTGCCTAATTGTTTTACCTGTGGGCGGCTTCAAAATGACGCTTAGCCCGGGACCCATCTGATTCGAAGTGTTGGCCCAAGAAATTAAATGGTTTTGAAGATTGACAAAAGAACTCAGAAATGAACCAGGTCCATCACTGGCAGACATATGCACAAGCAGAGTTAAAGGCACGTGAGGTGCACATGCAGGAGATAAACTAAATCTGGTAAAATAAGAGATATCTCCTGATCGAAAAGATTGCAAAATGATAAGGAGAAGGACTCATTATTCAGTAAGAACAGAATCAAAGATAAGGAAGAATTTGAGGAGTTGAGATTAACTAGAACTCTTCCACTAAGGAAGAGTAGCATTAGAACTCTAGTTAATCTTTTGTCTACTAATCCTATATATTGCAATTGTTCTTACTGTACAGGTATGCACAAGAGCAGAAGTTAATCAAGAATTGAGAGCAAAATAGCAAGGCCATTTTGCAAGCAGTTCGTGTGAGATTTGAGTGTGCGAATCTGAAGATACTTGAACCACCTAGAAGATCAGTTCCAACTGTTGTCTGTTAGTCTAGTTTATTTTTAGTAGGTGATTTTAACTTGTACCTTTTCAGATTTATCTAAAAGCATCTTAATAGGTATTGCGTGTTTCAAGTTATAGCTAACTTGGAGTTTGTCGCAAATAGCTATAGGCTAGTTTGCTACAAGGGATTAGAGTAATCCTAGGTTTACAAAAGAGTTTTTGTAAATGCTGTTTGGCTCACTGATTTAGTAAAGAGTTATGGGAAAATCCTACTGGGAAGTAGGTTGTTATTTTTTCACCTTTTGAGCCATGTGTTTTCTACGTAAAAATCTATGTGTTCTTTATTTTTTGTATTTATTATTCCACAAACAGTAGAAGTTAGAACACATAGAAGAACCTGGTCCTTCTATAACTAGTGCACGAAGGTGTGAATTGAGGTAGAGTAGACCGATGATCCTGTAGTCATTTGGCCGGCTATTGAAAGAGTTTCACGGGAATTGTCTTGATCGTCGGATATCATTAAGAAAGAAATAGGAAGAAGTGTTATTGAACGATTTCCTGCAATTCTTCTCAGTATAGAATGAGTAAAGAATCAAGCTACAAGTCTCGATCTATACGAAACGCACGGAAAATCGGACACCACACAAATCACCCCCCCTCTTGGTTGGTATTGACGTATAGAACATCAATTGGTATCACAACGGGTTATCCTTGAAGAGGCTAACACCTTAGGAGAATATCAAGATGAGTGCACCACCTAGGAACTGGGAAGGACAATCAACTGCTAGGCCTCCACTATTCAATAGCCGTACTACTCCTGGTGGAAGAAAAGTATGAGAGACCATATAATAGGAGAAGACTACGAGCTATGGGATATTGTTACTGATGGTCCTTTGGCCACCATGAAGAAGAATGCTGAAGGAGTAAATGTGCCAAAGACAAGAGCTGACTGCACTGATGAGGATTTGAGAAAGTGGGAGAAGAATACTAAGGCCAAGAAGTGGCTTGTGTGTGGACTTGGTCTAGATGAGTACAAGAAAATTCAAAGTTGTACTACTGCCAAGGAAATTTTGGACACTTTACAAGTGGCTCATGAAGGAACTGCTCAAGTGAAGAGATCCATAGGTACTCTACTATATTCTCAATATGAGAATTTCCCTATGAAAGAAGGAGAAACTATTCAAGAGATGTATACAAGGTTCACTACACTGACCAACGAACTTAAATATCTTGGAAGGACTCTCCTTGAGGAAGATAGAGTTGAGAAGATTCTGATAAGGGTTTTGCAGTTTGTCGGGAAAGCAAGATTACTATAATTCAGGAATCCAAGAACATTTCAACTCTCAAAATGGATGAACTGATTGGAAATCTCACTGCCTATGAACTCAGAAGGCAGATCATGAAGATGGATGCTCCCAAGAAAGAAAGAAGTCTAGCACTCAGAATTACTGAAGGAGCTGATTTGAAGGAAGATGAAATGGCTATGATCAACAAGGATTTCAAGAAATATCTAATGAGAGGAAAGGGCTCCTCAAGAGGTGGAAATTACAGCAAGGTAAGGGCACCTGAAAAGACGACCAATGAGGGATGCTACAAATGTGGGAAGACTGATCATCACATCAAGAATTGCCCTCAATGGGAAGTTGAATGGAAGAAGGAAAGATCTGAACGAAGGAACTGAAAGAAGGAACATGTTCATCCCAAGAAAAACAAAGGATCAACAAAGGCTATGGTTGCTGCTTGGGGAGAAAGTTTAGATGAGGAGTCAGATGATGAAGATGAAGATGAAGATGAACAATCACTTACGACATGGGGAATCTGAGGTACGTATATTTTCATCTTAAAGACAAGATTAAATTCTTGTCCAAAGAAAAGCTCTCTGAATTATTGCTAGATTTTATTGATGAATCTGAGGTAATTAATAAGGAAAATGAATAGCTATCTAAGGAGTATGTGATTTTAAAAGCAAAGTGTAAAAATCTGGAAATCGGAGTCAATGAAATTGTGAGTGAAAATACTGCTATGAAGAACCAGGTTCATACACTTGAAATAAATGTCCTAGGGTTAAAATCTGAAAATCTAAAACTGAAACTAGGAACTAGTAAGAAGACAGCTGACACCTCTCAACTCACCTTAGAAGAAAATGTAGGTAAACTAAAAGATGAGTTGTATAGGAAGGATGAAACTGAAACTGAAACTAGGAACTATTAAGAAGACAGCTGACACCTCTCAACTCACCTTAGAAGAAAATGTTGGTAAACTAAAATATGAGTTGTATAGGAAGAATGAACAAATAAGAGTATTGAAGGAGAACTTGGTAAGTTCAAGCATGAAATAGATAGAACCTGTAAATGGAACAGATCCTCCGATGCTTTGACATGTCTATAGGAACATCATAGTAGCAATAGGAGAGGACTTGGCTTTGAGAATCAGCTGCCTAAATGGGATCCTAAAAGCAAGTACCTCACCCTTCCTGAGAACAAAATATTTACTCATTTTGATAAGACTGGTCACTATAAAAGTGAATGTAATGCAAAAGAACAAGCCAGTCAAAAGAACAAAAGTTCTATTCAAGGGAAGGTTTGGTTACCAAATTGGGCTAAAAAGAATTTAATTCATCTTTTTGCTTATAGAAAGGGACCTAAACTAGTTTGGGTTCCTAAGACTAACCCCTGATTTATTTTTGTAGGTTCAAGTGAAGGGAAGAAGCCAATTATGGTACATGGTTAGTGGTTGTTCAAAGCACATGACTTGCAACAAGGACCAGTTCCTTTCACTTGAGGACCTCAAATGAGGAAATGTCTCCTTTGGAAATGGAAAGAAAGGTGAAATCATTAGGGTTGGTAAGGTAGGTAAAAATGACTCTCATTCCATTGAGAATGTCTATTTGATAGACGACTTGAAATATAGCATAATCAGTGTGTCACAACTGTGTGATAGAGGTAACTTGGTTGCATTCACCTCTACAAAATGTTTTGTGATAAATATTACCACTGACAAGATTGTTTTGTAAGGAAAAAGAGTGAACAATATATACATTATAGATCTGTCCACACTTTCAGAAAATGAACTAACTTGCTTGAGTGTGCTGGACAATGATCCCCTCATTTGGCATAAGAGGCTTGGACATGCAAGTCTAAGTCAACTTAAAAAATTAGTTTCCAAGGACTTAGTGATAGGACTGCCTAACATTAAGTTCAAGGAAGAAAAAGTTTGTGAGGCTTGTGCAAGGGGGAAGCAGGTAAGATCCTCTTTTAAAAGCAAGAAAGTGGTAAGTACCACCAGAATGATGGAACTGGTCCATATGGATCTTTGTGGTCCAATGAAAACATTAAGCAGATGTGGTAAGAGATATGTGATGATGCTTGTTGATGATTACTCTAGATTTACCTGGACATTGTTTCTAACATCTAAAGATGAAGCATTTAACATGTTCACTTCTTTTGTTAGAAAAATTCAGAAACAATTAGGAAATCAAATTGCATCAATTAGGTCTGATCATGGCATTGAATTTGAAAATGCTAAGTTTGCTGAATTCTATGATGTGCATGGCATATATCATAATTTTTCTGCTCTTAGGACTCCACAACAAAATGGCTAGGACTATGCTTCTTTCTAGTAAATTACCCCATAGTTTCTGGGCAGAAGCTGTTAATATTGTATGCTACATCATAAATAGGAGCATGACAAGACCACTTGAAGAAAATACTCCCTATGAGTTTCTTAAAGGGAGAAATCCAAATATATCTCACCTTAAGGCATTTGGTTGCAAGTGCTTTGTGCACAACAATGGTAAAGACTCCCTAGGTAAGTTTGATCCCAGAAGTGATGAGGGAGTATTCTTGGGATATTCTTCACATATTAAAGCTTATAACGTTTATAACAAAAGAACTATGTGTGTTGAAGAAAGTGTACATGCAATTTTTGATAAAACTAACATTCTTTCTGAGAGACAGTAACCAGATGATGAAGCAATTGGGCTAGCTAGATATTCACATGAGATCACAGCCCAGACTGAAGCAACACTGGATGAAGGAACAGGTGATGGAACAGGTTTATTCATCCCGGACAACATGACAAGGGGAATAGAACAAAATAATTCCCAAACTTTGTTAGAATTTGTACCTGAACCTGTTCCATAAAAACAAAACATTGAAGGAACATCACGGAGTAACCAATTGGTTGTGAAACCTTACAGATATCAAAGTTCTCACCCTATTGAGAACATTATAACTGATCCAACCTCTAGAATCAAAACTAGATATTCTTTAAAGAATCTTTGTGCTTTTGATGCTTTTTATCTCTTATTGAACCTAAAAATGTTGTTGAGGCTTTGCAGGATGCATACTGGGTAAATGCAATGCAAGATGAACTCAACCAATTTGAAAGGAGTCAAGTTTGGCATCTGGTACCAAGGCCCTTGGATAGATAAGTAATTGGCACTAATTGGGTCTTCAGAAATGAACTTGATGAAGATGGAACAGTTACTAGGAACAAGGCAAGATTGGTGGTTCAAGGATACAGTCAGGAGGAAGGTGTATACTATGATGACAATTTTGCTCCAGTGGCAAGGCTGGAAGTAATAAGACTCCTAATAGCCTTTGCTGCTTACATGGAATTCACCGTTCACCAGGTGGACGTCAAAAGTGCCTTCCTAAATGGCTATCCAAATGAAGAAGTGTTTGTCAAGAAACCTCCGGGGTTTAAAAAAGGGAGAATCCTCATCATGTGTACAAGCTTGACAAGGCACTGTATGGACTCAAGCAAGCTCCTAGAGCATGGTATGAAAGATTATCAAAATTCTTTCTTGAGCATGACTACAACAGAGGTAAAATTGACAATACTCTATTCTTGAAAGAAAACGGTAAAGATCTCTTGGTAGTACAGATATATGTAGATAACATAATCTTTATAGCAACTGCTGATAAGCTAAGTAAAGAATTTGCTAAACTAATGGGGAGTAAATTTTAAATGAGCATGATGAGTGAGCTTAATTTCTTTTTAGGCTTACAAATTAAACAAAATTCAAATGGAACTAGTATCCATCAGCAAAAGTATCTAAAAGAGTTGCTTAAAAGGTCTAAAATGGAAGAATCCAAAAAAATTGATACTCCTATTGCAACGACCACAAAACTAGATGTAGATGAACCTGGTTCATCTATTGATCAAAAGTTGTATAGGGGAATGATTGGTTCGTTGCTGTATCTCACTGCTAGTAGACCTGACATTATTTTCAGCGTAGGACTTTGTGCAAGAATCAGGCCAATCCAAAGGAATCCCACTTTACTGCTGTAAATAGAATCTTGAGATACCTAAAAGGCACCACTGATCTCTGTCTTTGGTATCCAAAAGATAGTAACTTTAATCTTGTGGGATATGCTGATGCTAACTATGCAGGTTTTCTAGTGGATAGAAAGAACATCTCAGGTATGGCACATTTTTTGGGCTCATGCCTCGTGTCTTGGGCCACTAAAAAGCAGAATTCTATGGATCTATTTACTGTTGAGGCTGAGTATGTGGCTGCAGCCTCATGTTGTGCTCAACTATTGTGGATTAAACAACAACTGATGGATTTTGGAATCGATGTTGGATGTATCACTATCTTTTGTGATAACACTAGTGTTATCAATATGACAAAGAACCCAGTTCATCATAAAAGAACAAAGCACATAGATGTTAGACATCATTTTTTAAGGGACAACTATGAGAAGGGATTGATCACCATAGAGTTCTGTGCCACTGATAAACAGATTGCTGACATATTTACAAAAGCATTGAGTAGAGAGAATTTTGAAAGGAATAGGTTAGAGTTAGGGATGATTAAGATCGCCTAATTGAACCAATTCAGATTGTACATGAAAAAAATAAAATAAGATAAAAAATATTGTTTTTTGGCTAGAAAATTTGAAGGTTGTGTAAATAATAAGATTAATTGTTACTCAGTCTCATGTTGTAAATATCATAGTCTTTTGCCATGTTTTGATATGACTCACTGCTTACTAATGCTATTTTTTCTATCATTGAAAATTGAGGCTTGATCAAGAGGATTCTCAAATGATGAACCTGGTTCATCAGTGCTGGTTCATCTGAAAGGCGAGGTATGTGTTCTCCACTATACACATTTTGAAATATTAATAGTTAATCATGAGCAGAACTGTATCCAAACTCAAAATCTTTTCAAAATCTATCCATTATCGTTTTTGAACCTGTTCCGTCTACACTAAGAATCCCATTGTATTAAAACACCTAGAACCTAGGGAAGCTGTAACCGTCATATCCAACTGACCAATTGTAGAAGTGATTAGACTTCTATTTGACCCAAAAAGGCTTACGTTATATATTAATTAACCATCCTTTTTAAATCCCTCATCATCACTTCTGTAAGCCCTCACCAATTCTGAAAAACCGTTGAAACTCTTCCTTCTCTCTTTGCCTTCAACTTCAATCCAGATTCTTTCTTCCTTCATCAACCAAAAATCAAAATGTCTAACCCCTGGAACAATCCTGATACTCCACCCCCCACTCCATCTTCTTCTTCTACAACCCCTCCTCAACCTAGCTCCACCCATCCCCAAGCTAGTCCTAACCCCGAACCCAGAAAAAGGAGAGTTAAGATGTTTGCTAGAAAGATAGTGGCCATCAGCTCTTTAGAAAGAAAATTAAATGCCAAGATTCAATCAAGTCAGGCTCAAGAATCACAAAATTCGAGCGATTCTTTTAAATCAGCGACCGAGGGGGAAGCAACTGGATCTTCTGATTCTAAACAGGTATCTTCTGTACCAAGAACTACTTCTGAGGTTGATTCTGAGGCTGTTGAGAACTTAGAAACTAGGTTTGTTTTGGTTGGGTCTGTGATAGATGTGGAGTTTCCTGAGATAAGAAGGAGAGGTGGTAAAAACAATACTAAAAAAGAAATAGAGAGAGAGGGAGTACGAAGTGAAGGGAAAAGGGCAAGAATCAGTTAAAATGGATATTTGTGGAACTGAACCAAAAATGGTAGGAGAATGAGCCAAGAAGTCAGGGGGAAGTGAATCAAGAGAAGCGGCTGAGGGGTTGGTAAATTTGGGAAAACCTACAGATGAACCTGGTTCATCTATTGAGGAAAACCAAGCAGATCTTATGAAAAATTTGGGTGATAGTTACAAGCCAAAGAAGAAAAGAACTCCCAAGGCTCAAACTTCTGGAACAACAAGAGCAAGTAAGAAAAGGAAAGCCACTCCTTCTACTAGTTCTGAAATTCCTCTTCCAAGAGGAAGAACCACAAGAAGCACGCTAAGGCAGAGAGAGGAGGAGCTACAAAGAGCATTGGAGGAGAGTAAAAGAAAAAGGGTTGAAAAAGGGAAGGCAAAAATTACTGAGCCTGTAGAGGCTGCTGAGATCGATGAGATGGACCTGGTCCATCAAGGTGAACAGGTGGCAGAGGCCGAGGTTCAGACCCCAAAACCAAAGAAAGCCAAGATTTCCTCAAAGAAGTATGTATCTGTGTCTGCTGAAGCCTCGACCTTGACCAAGAGAACAAGGTCTACAGTGAAGCCCATGAAAGTGACAATTGCTGAAGAAGATGGTGAGAAGGATAAATTCAAAAAGTTTGGGAAGCACACAATTCTGAAGGGGAGGCTATTGAAAGACTTGGAAGAAGTGGGCATGATCCTGTTGTTTGAGAAGCTGGAGAGGCAGGGATGGAAGGACACGGTCCTTCAGTTGGATGGGAGATTGGCCAGAGATGAAATAGTGGAATTCATGGAAAACACTGTGATCAAGGATGGCAGAGTCTCTAGCCAAGTAAAGGGGGTAAAAATTTCTTTTGATACCAAAGAATTAGGAGAAATCCTTGGCATTCCATCTGAAGGCTATGCTGACTATATTAGGAAAAAATGGCCAAGTTTAGATGCCCTTTCAACTGCTCTGGTGATCACAAGGAAATTCTGCGACAATGAGGAGGAGGTTGAACCTAAGGAAGTCTATAAGAGTGAGATGAAGCCCCCACACAAAGTGATATTTGAGTTTATCAACAAGTGTGTATTGCCACGGCAAGAAAGAAGGCACATTGCTAATTACATGGATTTAGTTCTGATGGAGTGCCTGGACAGTGAGAGGCAAATAAATTGGCCCTAGTTCATCATTCAGCTGCTGGATAGAGTTGTAAATGGATCCAAAGCCCATGCCATTCCATATGGATTCATTCTCACCTCTGTACTTGTTCACTACAAGGTACCTCTGAAGAAATCAGAGATAGCCACAAGCAAGGATCACTTTGGAATAAATGCCCTTCTAAGTTGGGACTATGAAGTAAATGTCATTGTCAATGAACTTGGTTCATCTGGGAGGACACCTGTGAACATCAAAGTCAGAGCCATTGTACAAGAGAGTGGGGTGAAGGATGCAGAAATAGTACGGCTGAAGAACCATCTAGCATAGGTTGAATCTGAGAGGGATGCTCTCAGAAATGAGCTTGCTAAAGAAAAAGAGAAGAATGAAGGAATTCTTCGAGATATGCTTTCTCTTATCCAAGCAAAAAACCAAGCCTCCAACCCTTCCCAGCCTTAGTAGCCTAAGCATGCCTTAGTACATCAGTGACCCAGATTAGGGGCTTTTCTTGTTTTTGCCCATGGTTTTTAAATGTTTTTATTTCTTTTTGTGGATTATGGATGAACAATTCTTTCTATCAATGAATTTTTCTGTTTTTTTTTCTCTTGTTCTTGTTTCGATTTCTTTGATAGTTCGAATTATTAGTAACTTGTTGATGATTTATCTATGATTGCACTTGTAGTAGCCCCAGTGGCCATGAGTAATTCTTAAATGTCTGGGACTTCTATAATTTTTGCAACTTTTTGATGATGCCAAAAGGGGGAATAATGGTTATGTGTTACTCTGAACATGTGATATTTATAACCTAATGAACCTGGTTCTTTTGTGATAAATGCTTAATACTCTAAAATGTGTCAATGATATAGGCCTAAGCTTATGGACACACAGAGTTTGTCATCATCAAAAGGGGAGAATTTGTTGGCCCAAGAAATTAAATGGTTTTGAAAATTGACAAAGGAACTCAGAAATGAACCAGGTCCATCACTGACAGACATATGCACAAGCAGAGTTAAAGGCATGCGAGGTGCACATGCAGGAGATAAATGAAATCTGGTAAAATAAGAGATATCTCTTGATCGAAAAGATTTCAAAAGGATAAGTATAAGGACTCCTTATTCAGTAAGAACAGAATCAAAGATAAGGTAGGATTTGAGGAGTTGAGATTAACTACAACTCTTCCACCAAGGAAGAGTAGCATTAGAACTCTACTTAATATTTTGTCTACTAATCCTATATATTGCAGATTGTTCTTACTGTACAGTACGCACAAAAGCAGAAGTTAAGCAAGAATTGAGAGCAAAATAGCGAGGCAATTTTGCAAGCAGTTCGTGTGAGATTTGAGTGTGCGAATCTGAAGCTACTTGAACTAGCTAGAAAAATCAGTTCCAACTGCTGTCTGTTATTCTAGTTTATTTTTAGTAGGTGATTTTAACTTGTACCTTTTCAGCTTTATCTAGAAGCATCTGTAATAGGTACTGTGTGTTTCAAGTTATAACTAACTTGGAGTTTGGTGCAAATAGCTAGAGGCTAGTTTGCTACAAGGGATTAGAGGTAATCCTAGGTTTACAAAAGAGTTTTTGTAAATGCTGTTTGGCTCACTGATTTAGTAAAGAGTTTTGGAAAAATCCTATTGGGAAGTAGGTCGTGGTTGTTTCACCTTTTGAGCTAGGTGTTTTTCACGTAAAAATCTATGTGTTCTTTATTTTCTGTATTTATTATTCCGCAAACAGTAGAGGTTGGAACACATAGAAGAACCTGATCTTCTATAACTAGTGCACGCGAAAATCGGACACCACACAAATCATCCCCCCTCTTGTGTGGTATTGATGTATAGAACATCACGAAGCACCGTCTATGAAAAGGGACCACACCCTCGATGATGTACCCGATTTTAACAAAAGTTCATTTTCGACCTCGGGTACAAGGGCTGGCGTGAAGTCGGCAATGAAGTCTGCTAAGATTTTAGATTTGATAGCCGTTCAGGGTTGATACTTGATATCATACCCACTGAGTTTGACGTCCCATTTGTCCAATCATCCCGATAGTTCGGACTTATGAAAAACATTACGAAGAGGATAAGTGGTCACCACACATATTAGGTGACATTGAAAATACGATTTTAGTTTCGTAGAGGTGCTTATTAGAGCAAGCGCCAATTTTTCTAAGTGTGGGTACCGGGTCTCGCCCTCGCCTAAAGTTCGACTAACATAATAAATGGGAAATTGCGTACCTTGCTCTTCTCGAACTAGGACACCACTTACCACGACTTCCGAGATTGCTAAGTATAAATAGAGTTGTTCGTCTACTTTTGGAGTATGAAGCAATGGTGGTCTCGAGAGGTACCGCTTCAATTATTCTAACGCCTGTTGGCATTCCAGGATCCAAGAAAAATTGTTCTTTTTGAGCAGCAAGAAGAACCTGTGGCTTCGATCTGAAGACCTCGAAATGAACCAGCATAAGGCGGCTATTCGTCTTGTCAATCTTTGTACGACCTTAACGCTGTCCACGACTGTGATATCTTCAATCGCCTTGATTTTATCGGAGTTGATTTCGATTCCCCGATTCGACACCATGAAGTCGAGGAACTTGCCCGAACCGTCCTCGAAGGCACATTTATCGGGGTTGAGCTTCATATTGTATTTTCTCAATATGTTGAAGTTTCCTCCAAACGTGTTAAATGGTCCTATGTGCACAGGGACTTAATTAGCATTTTGTCAATATATACCTCCATTGATTTACCTATCTGCTCTTCAAACATTTTGTTCACTAGGCATTGGTAAGTAGCACCAACATTTTTTAGTCCAAAAGATTATAACAATATGTGCCATATTTAGTGATGAATGAAGTATTTTCCTGATCCTCCGGGTTCATTTGAATTTGATTGTACTCGGATTAGGCGTCAAGAAAATTAAGGATCTCGTGGCCAGCCATGGCATCGATCATGCAATCGATATTAGGCAGAGGAAAAGAGTCTTTGGGACATGCTTTTTTTAAATCTTTGTAATCTACGCACATCCCAAGTTTTCCCCCTTTTTAGGAACTAAAACTACGTTTGCTAACCATTCGGGATATTTTACTTCTCGAATGGATCCTATTTTTAGAAGTTTGGTTACCTCGTCCTTGATGAATGCATCTTTTACCTCAGACTGGGGCTTTCTCTTTTGTTTTACCGACCTAAAACTTAGGCCAGACTCAATCGATGTGGTGTTGTCTCTGGTGGGATCCCTGTCATATCTAAGTGGGACTAAGAAAAAAAATCCATATTATCAATAAGAAACTTAATGAGTTTTTTCCTAAGTTCGGGGATTAACCCCGGACCCAGGTATACCTTTCGTTCGGGTAGGTACTCGATCAGTATAACCTGCTCCAGATCTTCGACTGTCGATTTGGTACGTCAGAATCTTCGGGAATAATGATGGATCGAGGGATCCAGTAGTCATCGTCCTCTTCTTCCATTTCCTGCTTTTCCGACTGAGTCGAGGCTGATGGTTGTAGTTGCTATTTGGCCTCCTATTTTCCTTTGGCCTCCGATCCCTTTGTCGTCGAAAGAACCGATATCGTTATTACCTCACCGCGAACATTTCTTTTGCAGCATATTGCTCCCCATATACCATTTTGACTCCGTCCGGCATTGGGAATTTCAGCATTTGGTGGAGAGTCGAAGGGACTACCTCATGTTGTGGATCGAGGGCCTTCTGAGCAGGGCGTTGTACCTCATGCCGCCCTCGATTACATGGAACTTGGTTTCTTGTATAGTCCCAGCTACGTTCACCGGTAAAATGATTTTACCTTTAGTTGTTTCACTGGATATGTTAAAACCATTCAGGACCCGAGCTGCAGGTACGATTTGATCTTGCAGGCCGAGCTGCTCTACAACCCTCGATCGAATTATATTTGCCGAGCTCCCTGGATCAATTAACACACGCTTAACCTGAATTTTATTCATAACGATAGAAATTACCAGAGCATCACTGTGGGGTTGAGAGATTCCTTCTGCTTCCTCATAGTTGAATGATACGGTGCCTTCTGGCACATAATTGCGGGTCCATTTTTCCCTTGTAATGGATAATTTGGTGCGTTTGAACACGGGCCCTTGTGGAATATCGACCCCACCGACGATCATAGGGATCACATTTTGTGGCTCTTCTTGTTCGTTTTTCCTATTGGCGTCCCTTTCTCTGAAATGGTTTTTGGCTCGATCGCTTAAGAACTCTCAAAGGTGGCCCTCGTTGGATAGACGGGCTACCTCCTCCCTCAGCGGTCTGCAGTCTTCAGTTTTGTGACCATGCGTGACGTGATACTTGCACATTAGATTGGGGTTTCTTTGGGAAGTATCAGTTTGTATGGGTCTGGGCCATCTAGTATCTTTGATTCTCCCAATTGCCGACACAATACCTGATGCGTCGATATTAAAGTTGTACTTCGATAATCGTGGTGCCTCTGTGGGATGGCATGCTTATCGAAACCACTTTTGCTCATGAGTCCCCGAGAACTCTGTCCTCGATCGCCCCTTCGATCATTTCAGATGTGATTGCGTTCGGGGCTGCTGCTTCTGTGATCTGCGTTGTACGGCTGATATCAGTATCTGTTCGACCAAGGTTCCCTATCGATATCCCTCTGATTTCTGCCTGCGGACCTGTTCGGATATAGGGAACCGGAAAGGGTTCCCATTGGCCATCTTCGACTCTGATCTTTGACTGGTACCGATTATGTACATCGACCCAGGTTACCACTGGATATTCAATTAGATTCTGATTTAGTTGACGTGATGCTATCGACTCTGTTTGTTCAACCACTAAGTAAAGGCTTAAACAACCCAATCGTCTATGACCGTTGGTAATTCCATGTGTTCCATTTGGAACCAAGACACGAACTCCCTTAGTATTGCGTTATCCATTTGTTTTACTTTGAAAAGGTCTGATTTCCTCGTCGCAACCTTTATTTCCCTAGCATGTGCCTTTACGAAAGAATCGTCAAGCATACTAATGATTCGATGGAATTTGGCGGTAGATTGTGGTACCAGATCATTGCTCCCTTCGATAGAGTTTCTCCAACTTTCTTCAGTAGAACATATTCGATTTCATCATCTTCCAAATCATTTCCTTTGATGGCGCATGTATAGGAGGTGACATGCTTGTTGGGATCGGTGGTCCCACTGTACTTAGGGATTTTCGGCATATGGAATTTCTTCAGAATGGGTTTCGAAGCTGCGCTTGGGGGGAAAGGCTTCTGCACAAACTTCTTTGAGTGCATTCCTTTTAAAATCGGCGGTGCCCCCAGTATTTGGCCAACCCCGGACTTGTATGTTTGTACTTTCTTATCATTTTCCCCAATTTTCTTTTCTCCTGATTCAATTTGTTTGGTGAGCTGCTCGAGCATTTTCATAAGCAGGGTCAGTTCCCAATTCATTATTGTTTGACATTTCGTTTGACCTTTTTGGCACCGATTCGGTTCGGCGGCCGACTTCTGATTCGACCCCACTCGACGTTAGATACTGATTTTGTAGTTGTGTAATAGCGGCTTGTTGAGCCTTTAACATCTCGAATATTACTTGGATGCTGATTTCTCCATCTCCTCTGCCTGGTACCTCGACCACCAGATCGACGTTTTTGCATTTAAGGCGATATGCGAACTGACGTCAACTGGGTTGGCAATTGGTGCTCCCTCGAGATCAGTCTGAGGCACTTCGACCCTTGGAGCAGCTGAATTGTCATTTTTCCCGTGAATTCCAAGGCCATTGTCACCATGTGTGTGAGCTATTTGTGAGTTTGACATGTTTTGTCCTGTAAAACAAAAATACTTGCAAAAACAAGTGTAAAATAGTGTGTGTGAACAACTAATTTTTGACCACACCCAAATAATATACTATTTTAATGTAAATAATTCTTTAGGTCTAATCTTAATTGATGTTTTAGACGTCAATACCACACAAGAAGATAGATTAAATTGTGTGGTACCCAATTTTCGCGTGATGTCTAATAAGAAGAACCTGGTTCTTCTTGGTGTACTACTTACTACTATTTGCTGAATATTAAATCAGTAAAGTAAAGACATAGATATTTTACGTGGAAAACACCTGGCTCAAAAGGTGAAAAAATCACGACCTACTGCTCAGTAGGATTTGCTCAACTCTTCACTAAAACTCTGAGCCAAACGGACTTAAAAAATAAACTCTTTTGTAATCCTAAGGATTAACTCTAACCCTTTGTAGTAACTAGCCCCTAGCTAATTTCTACACATCTCAAGTTAAATCTAACTTGATCAATACGTATCTATTACAATTACTTCTATGAAAGCTGAAAAGATACAATATTAAAGCTCCTACTACAATCAACTAGACTCAATAATTAATCAGATGAAACTAGTTCTTCTAGTTGAACTGTAGCCTTTGAATCGCACAGTAATTCTGCTTGCAAAATATCTGGGAATTTTGCTTTTAGATCTTGATTCACTTCTGCACTTGTGCGTCTTGAATTTCAGCAGAAATACATCAAGTATTTATAGAGTCAGTCGTTGAGCTTGTCTTCCAATTCNGAATGTTTTTGTGCCAACTCGTTAGGTCAAGTATGAATGCTCTGATGGACCTGGTTCAACTGGTCAGCCTTTTGTCAATCTTCAAAACTATGCAGTGACATGGGTCAACAAATTTCCCCTTTTTGATGATGACAAACTATGTGCTTCTCCCTGTATACAACTCAAACACTTTGTATGTTTTTAAGCATTTATCATAGAGAAACCAAGTTCATTAGGTTATAAATATCACTTGAAATATAAAAGAACTTTTTCTTTCCCCCTTTTGGCATCATCGAAAAGTTTGCAAAATGATATACTTACCAGTTTTATTAATTATTACTCATGGCCATTTAGGCTAATGCATATGCAATCATGGATTAATCATCAATAATCAACTAAGAATTCAAACTATCAAAAAATAGAGATAGTGAATCAGAGCAAAAAGCATCAGATTTCATTGATAGAGAGAATACGATTCTGCCACAATCCACAATCCACAAAATGAAACAAAAAACAGTTAAAACATGAGCAACAAACAAAAAATTATGCATCTGGGTCACTGAAAGTTCCAGGCAGGATAGGAAATTAAGACTTTGAAGAACTGCAGACCTGGTTCATTTAGCCAAGATGGACGGTTCAGCTGACTTAGAAACAGATGAAGACTTCTTTGAGCAAGTCTTGACTTTCTTGAGCTTAGGGGTCTGAACCACTACCTCTGCCACTTTTCACTTTGATGGACCAGGTCCATCTCATCCACTTCAACAGCCTCAATAGGTTCAACAACCTTTTCTTTCCCTTTTTTTCACTCTTTTCTTCTTACTCTCTTCTAAAGCTCTCTTCAACTCGTCCTCACTTTGCTTTACCTTGCTCCTTGTAGTTCTTCCTCTTGGAAGAGAAATATTAGAAGTCTCAGAAGGAGCAACTTTTATTTTCTTACTTTCTCTTGCTGTTCCAGACGTTTGAGCTTTAGGAGTTCTTTTCTTCTTTGGATTGTAATTATCGCCTAACATTTTCAGCAGATCCACCAGGGTTTCCTCAGTAGATGAAACAGGTTCATTTGTGTGCTTTCCTAAATTTACTAACCCTTCAGTTTCTCTTGATTCACTTCCCCCTGCGTTCTTGCTACTTTCTTCCTCCTTTTCTGACTCATCTCCAAAAATAGCCATTCTAACAGATTTAGGTGGGTGAAGAATCAACCACTTCTTTCCCTTTTCCTTTTCTCATTACTCCGTACTCCCTCACTCATTTTTTCCCCACCTATTCTTATTGTTTCTGGCAACTCCACATCTATTACAGACCCAACCAGTATTAACCTATTTTCTAAGTTTTTCAGCAACATTAGAGATGACCTCAGAAGAAGGACTTGGGACAGATGTTACCTGAGTCATTGAAAATTTGGGAATGGATTTGTAAGGGAGGGTATGGCTTGAATGAACTTTTAGTTTTGAATTGACGATTAAGACTTCCCTAGAATCTAGGTATTTTAATTTGGTGAGGATTCTTGTTGAAACAGAACTGGTTCAAAGTCAAATGGATACTCTTTGAAAAGATTTTGAGTTTGGACAGAGTTCTGCTCATGATTTAATTATTAGTGTTTCAAAGTGTGCAGAGTGTATCAAAACATGGCATGAGAGTATACTTTTTACAGTATGAGACTGATTAATTGTTAATTTGATTAAGTACCTAATTAAAATTTTCTAGCCAAAAAAAAATCATCATTTTTTTAGTTTTTTTACAGGTGATCTTAATCATCCCTAATTCTAGCCTGTTTCTCTCAAAATGCTCCCTACTAAGTGCTTTAGTGAATATATCAACAATTTGATGATCAGTAGCACAAAATTCAATTGAGATCATTCCCTTTTCATAGTTATCCCTTAGGAAATGGTGCCTAACATCTATGTACTTAGTCCTCTTGTGATGAACCGGGTTCTTCGTCATACTAATAGCACTAGTGTTATCACAGAAAATAGGAATGCATCCCACATCAATACCAAAATTCATGAGTTGTTGCTTGATCCATAGCAACTGGGCACAGTATGAGGCTGCAACCACATATTCGGCCTCAACGGTGAGCCATACCTGAAGTACTTTTCCTATCAACCAGGAAACGTGCATAATCAGCATATCCTACATGGTCGAAATTACTACCTTTAGGATACCAAAGGCACAAATCAGTGATGCCTTTCAGATATCTCAAAATTCTCTTTACTGCAGTGAGGTGGGACTCCTTTGGATTTGCCTAAAACCTAGCACACAGTCCCACGCTGAACACAATATCAGGTTTGCTGGCAGTGAGATATAATAGAGACCCAATCATCCCTGTGTATAGCTTCTGATCAACGGATGAACCAGATTCATCAACATCCAATTTTGTAGTTGTGGCTATGGGAGTGTCTATTTCCTTTGAGTCTTCCATTTTAAACTTATTGAGAAATTCTTTCACATACTTTTGTTGGTGGATCATTGTTCCATTTTTGTTTTGCTTAATTTGCAAGCCTAAGAAGAAGTTTAGCTCACCCATCATACTCATCTCAAACGCACTACCCATAAGCATAGCAAATTTCTTGCTCAATTTTTCAAAAGTCGCCCCAAATATAATATCATCCACGTATATTTGTACAACCAGGAGATCCTTACCCTTTTCCTTTAAGAACAAGGTGCTGTCAATTTTGCCTCGTTTATACCCATGTTCTAGCAGGAATTTTGATAATCGTTCGTACCATGATCTTGGTGCTTGTTTGGGACCATATAGAGCCTTGCCGAGTTTGTATACATGGTCAGGTGACTCCTTGCTTTCAAAACCTGGAGGCTGCTTGACAAATACATCTTCTTTCAGATAGCCATTGAGAAAGTCACTCTTAACATCCATCTGATGAAGAGTGAATTCCATGTGTGCAGCAAATGCTATAAGAAGTCTGATTGCCTCTATTCTTGCTACAGGGGAAAAGGTCTCATCATAGTCAATTCCTTCTTCTTGACTATATCCTTGAACAACCAGTATAGCCTTATTTCTTGTAACAGTTCCATCCTCATCGAGCTTGTTCCTGAAGACCCACTTGGTGCCAATTACTGATCTGTCTAGTGGTTTGGGTACCAAGTGCCATACTTGACTCCTCTCAAATTTATTCAGCTCTTCTTGCATGGCTGTTACCCAATTAGCATCTTGCAGGGATTCAACAATGTTCTTTGGTTCAATCAAGGATAGAAATGCATCAAACACACACAGATTTTTCAAGGAGGATCTAGTTTTGCTTCCAGATCTCAAGTCTGTTTAGATGTTCTCAAGAGGGTGAGAACTCTGATATCTGTGTGGTTTGAGTACCAGTTGTTCACTTCTGGATTGTTCCATGTTGTCTTGTAGTTGTGGAACAGGATCAAGGCCAGTATTTTCATGTAGAATTCCCCCTGTCGAGTTGCGTGGGGTTGTTGAACCTGGTCCATCACCTGTTCCATCTGCCATAGGTGCTTCAATGTGGTCATTGCTCCTCACCAGTCCAAGCTCCTCATCTTCTGGTTCCTGTCTCTCAGATAAAGTGTTAGTTTCATCAAAGACAACATGTACACTTTCTTCTACACACATAGTTCTTTTATTGTATATTTTATAAGCTTTGCTATGTGTTGAATATCCCAAGAACACTCCCTCATCACTTCTGGGATCAAATTTTCCTAGAGAATCTTTGCCATTATTATGCACATAACACTTGCATCCAAAATCCCTAAGATGGGATATGTTGGGCTTTCTCCCTTTAAGTAATTCATAGGGAGTTTTCTCTACCAGAGGTCTGGTCATGCATCTATTAATAATGTAGCATGCAGTGATAATTGCTTCTGCCCAGAAGCTGTGAGGTAGTTTGCTTGATAGAAGCATGGTTCTTGCCATGTCTTCAAGAGTTCTGTTTTTCCTTTCAAAAACCCCATTTTGCTGTGAGGTTCTAGGAGCAGAAAAATTGTGATTGACACCATGTTCATCAAGAACTCAGCAAACTTGGTATTCTCAAACTCAGTACCATGGTCAGATCTTATTGATGCCAGTTTATGTCCCAATTGATTTTGAGCTTTCTTAACAAAGGAGGTGAACATATCAAATGCTTCATCCTTAGATGACAGGAATAAGGTCCAAGTGAACCTTGAAAAATCATCAACTAGCACCATCACATATCTCTTACCACCTCTACTTAAAGTTCTCATAGGATCGCATAGATCTATATGAACTAGCTCCAACGTCCTGGTGGTACTGACCATTTTCTTACTTTTGAAAGAGGACCTTACCTGCTTCCCCTGGCACATGCCTCACAAACTTTGTCTTCCTTGAACTTAATGTTAGGAAGTCCTACCACTAAGTCCTTAGAGACTAGTTTGTTAAGCTGAGTTAGACTTTCATGACCAAGTCGTTTGTGCCACATGAGGGGATCACTTTCCGACACACTTAGACAAGTGAGTTCATGTTCAAACAGTGTGGACAAATCTATGACATAGATGTTATTCATTCTTTTTCCCTGCAAAACAATCTTGTCAGTAAGCAGGTTAATCACAAAACATTTTGTGGAAGTAAAAGCAACTGGGTAACCTCTGTCACATAGTTGTGATACACTGATCAACCATATTTCAAGCCATCTATTAAATACACATGTTCAATAGATCGTGTATCATCCTTACCTACCTTACCAACCCCAATGATTTCACCTTTCTTTCCGTTTCAAAAGGATACATTTCCTCCTTTGAGACTTTCAAGTGAAAGGAACTGTTCCATGTTCCCAGACATGCTTAGAGCAGCCACTATCCAAGTACCAAATTTGGCTGCCTCCTCTCACTTGAACCTACAAAAGAATCAGGGGTTAGTTTTAAGAACCCAAACTAGTTTGGGTCCTTTTCTATGAGAGAATGGATGAATAAGATTTTTCCTCGCCCAATTTGGTAGCCAATTTTTCCCTTTTACAAACCTCTCATTTTTTCAACTGGCCTGCTCTTTTGCAATACACTCATATTTGTAGTGTCTAGTCTTACCACAATGGGTGCAGATTTTATTCTCAGGAAGAGTGAGATACTTGTTTTTGGGATCCCACTTGGGCAATTGACTTCCAAAGCCAATCCCTCTCCTGTTGCTACTATGATTCTCTTGAAGCCATATCAGGNTTCATTAAGAGTTCTTATTTGTTCGTCCTTGGCATACATCTTATCTTTTAATTTTCGTATATTTTCTTCTAACATGATATGAGAATGATCAACAACCTTTTTACTTGATCCTAGCTTTAGCTTTAAGTTTTCAGATTTTAGTTCTAGAATCTCAATTTCAAGAGGATGAACCTGGTTCAACAAGTCAGTGTTTTTCTTTTCAGATTCACCGACTCTGATTTCCATGTTTATGCATTTTGTTTTTAGCATTGCACATTATTTAGATAGTTGATCCTTCTCTTTGGTTGTTTCCTCAGAATCTTCTATGAAATCAAGTAGCAA